>JAQIWG010004206.1:0-16443 GCA_034695025.1 Chamaedrilus cognettii | reverse complement strand
GGGACTTAGACGATCTGATGTCCTCCGGCAGATGGTTCCACACGGCCTCGGACGCGCTGGTGAAGGTCCGTTGTCCGACGGTAGACTTGAGTCCGATCGGGATGGCGAGTCGGTGTTTACTGTTAACTGTGGTCCACTGCTAAATTGGACGATCCTTCCGGTCGCGAATTAGTGTGGAGAAATTTAGCAGGTACAGGTAGCTGTGTTCGGAACGCGTGAAACCGTCAATTTATCTCCTCGACGCTATAGCACTAGCACCTACGCGAATCCACATTTCCCCATGCTAATGCTTGATTTGAAGGAACGCCCGAAATTATATAGTGATTTATTTCAGCTTTCGGTACCATAATGACGCGAGGGTGGAGCGGACAGAGCCTTGGGGGTGGGGGGGGGGAGGAGTGCGCCAAGCGGCCAGTAAGGTCTTAAATTAGACAAAGTATGTTTGAGAGTCTGGAAAAACATTTTTTGACGCAGTATTCTCAAGTTTCTGAAGGCAATAAAAAATAGGCGCCCTCTTTTGGCCTCCCCAATAAAATCATTGGCTTTGATATAGTAATCGTGAGTTTTGCTTCAGGTATCGAGAGCGCATGTCCAAGCGTCGCGCCCTACTGGCCATAGGCGCGGTCTGGCTCTGCAGCGGAGCCATCTCCTTTGTGCCCATCTACGCCGGGTTAGACTGAGAATACATGTAGTCAAACCGTAGTGCAACCAATTTATTTTCAAGTGTTTATTTCGTCCATTAAATGATAGCGACAAATACAATGATAGTTATATTATTGTGGATGGATGTGATCATCCATTGTCATTTGGAAAGTTGGGTTTTCAACGACACTAGTCAGAAAAAAGTTTTATTTTTCTCAGTCAGTACTTCACACGAATGTGCCTAAAAGTTACTCATGCCTAAATACTTACAGCTGGTTTCTTTAACGCGGATTTAATGGTGGTTCAGGATTTGGATCACCTTTTTCATAGGCTAAATCCTGAACCATCATTTAATTCGTGTTGGAAAAATCAACCCTTACTTTAGAATTGTAAGAAATATATCACGAGGTCACCGCTTAATCTGTCGTTAACTTGAGCGCTGGATTAAGCTTTCTGGTTTTTCCGTCACCCTTCTTTTGCAAATAATTGCATGAAATCTTGGGAAGGAGGGGGGGGGGGGGGTTTACAGAAAGATATTGATTCAGAAAGATGCGTGATTCTCTGCCTAGGTGGTTCATCGACCCAGCGCAGATGTCGCTGTACGTAGACAGCGACGTGTGCGGCCTGCACGTCAACAAGACGTACGCTGTCATCTCGTCGATGACGTCATTCTATGTGCCGCTTGTTGTCATGGTGATAGTGTACGCGCGCATCTACCGCATCGCGCGCAAACAGGTCAGTTAGCATAAGCGTCTCTTTCAACCAGGCGTTTTACATGCAACCCTGTTAAGGCGAACGGACGACCGTTGTCGTGACAACGATTTCCTTAACTGGGTTTCATGCACGGCTTGTTCCTTAACTGGGTTTCATGCACAGCTTGCATGTAACCACGTTAGGGACATTTTACATTGTAATTCTCTTATCATGGTTGCATGCAAAAAGGGCAGTATAGCACTTTTGGATCCACTGCCTTGAGGTTGCCGCAGGCGGACGAGATTCGGCACATGGAGCAGTCCCTGGTCCCCCGAGGGGCCTCCCCCGGGGACACGACGCGCCTGCGCCAGCGCTCCCGGCGGGCCACCGACGACTCAAAGGCCATCAAGACCCTGGGGACGCTCATGGGACTGTTCTGTGTGTCCTGGCTCCCTTTCTTCCTCATCTATCTGGTCACCCCGTTCTGCCAGCAGGACTGCCAGGTGATAAAAATGTAACGAACTGTTGGAGTCTTATTATTGAACTGTCACATCGATGATTTAAGAGATGTGAAATTTAATGAAGAATAAACACAATTCAGAGTCACTGCTTACTACAGGTTGGTTCGTTTAATACTTTTTACAGGTTTCCAAAAGTGTCGCAATTCTTCTTCTTCCCCTGCGAGTTTAAGGATCGTGTGCAGTAACGAAGACTATGACAGTCCGGTTCTGTGCCTCGGCCTCGGCTTTACCAAGAAAAGAATCGCTACCCCCTCTTAAATCGCCTTTTACGACTCGCCCGGGGAGCTCCGGGCTGCAAATTAATTATTTGTTCCTCGACCTGCAGGGGTTTAAAGTTTTGTAAGCCTGGTGCTCCCTCCTTTTAAAGTAATGACCACCAGCGCCACTGCCCGGCCACAGTCCGCTCTCCTTTCCTGCGGTCGCTGCCACTTTATCTTCGTTACCAAGTAATTCTCAATTAGGCCTACATCATGTGACGGTGCGTCCGCGGCCTTGGCTGCCACTATTTTAGGCCTTCAACTGCATGCACTTATAAGGTACAGCAATAATCCTACATAGGCCCCTAACAATTAGGAAATAGATGCGCGGCTTCACAAATCTGACCGAGGTAAAGCTGCACACCAAACACCTCGGTTACACGAGACGCACTCGTCTCGTGTTGACTCCATGCTGCCCTCGCGATGTATATTCGTGCAAGAGCAATACGCCCCCCCCCCCCCCCACGCACACATTTGCGGATTTTTTTTATTATGATGTGCTTATAGTCCGTTTTGGCGTCGAAAGACGTCACCGGGGACCTCCCCTCGTCATGGGCACGATGCAGATGTCATTTGAGAAATCCAGACGAGGAGGAAAGGAGAAGGTGGCGAAAAAAACCGGGTCAGTTTTTCCATTTATCCGTCAGGGGAAGAAAAATTGACAACTAAGGGGAAAAGATGCGTTTTCAGACCGAAGCGAAATAAAAAGAGGCTTGAACAGGAACGAAGTGACGACGCAAAACGATACATTGGGTCGTCAGGGTGAATTCGCTGAGGAATCCTACCGGTAGACGGCCTGATCCCGCTTCTGATAATCCAATGTAACTCTGGCATTAGGGAAACGTACCTGTCCTATATACCTGTTCGCAACGTGATCACAGGGCCTTTGCCTGCCACGAATAGATAGGCACTAAACAGGACAATTTGCATTAATTGTCTGACTGTTTGACAAATGAAGATTCATGTAAAACGCGCGCCTAGCTGCATCAAAATAAGTATAGAGTATACGGTACGTCGGAAGTTGAATGCATCTAAATCAAATATTATACGGATGTCCGGCTAGACGGAATGCGACTGCAGAGGCAGTTACCCTGTGCAAATTTATACTGGACTTTTTCGTCCACTTTAACCAAGCCCACTTTAGAACGTGACAATCTTGACTAACTATGGCTAACCCAATCATAACCCTGAGAGCCCTTACAATGACCTGCTGATCCTAACTCATCTATAACTCTAATAAAATCCTTAACACAACCTATAGGAGGCTTCGGGTTGCTTTTGTCATTTACACTAGGCTTTTATTCGCCTTTCGGCAGTTTAACACACCTGACAAAAAAGAAAAGAAAAACTGAGTTTATCCGCAACGGTTTCAGATCCCCGCCGCAGCAGTGTCAGCAGTAACATGGCTCGGCTACCTCAACAGTTCAATCAACCCTTGCGTCTACGCCTGGCTCAACAGAGACTTCAGGGCCGCCTTCCGCCGAATAATTTTCTGCGGCGACCGGGGGGGGCGGGGGGGCGCTGCGAGGCCCGAGGATGCGTACGAGAGGGGAGGGGGGGAAAAGAGGAGGAAGGGGTCGTTGGGGGAAGGGATAGATGATCATGGAGCTAATCGACAGGTTTCGTCCATCTCTTCATGTTTTTTTCCTTTGGGTGAAAGCCATGGAAAACCAATAGGTTTTGTTGATTTTTGTGTTTGTGTGAAGGAAATGAATAGAACCAACAGGTCCTGTTGACTTTGTGGGATGTTTTGGAGCTTTTCTTGTAGTATAATGAGTGAACCAGCAAGAGACTAACCTGCGCTAATAACTCTGCACCCACGATTCAAGCATATGATGTTTTTCCATCTCCGCTTGCATGACATTTTTTTTGCGCGCTACAAGTGCAGTGTACATGCATACATACATGCATAATGGTAGACTGAAGTAGACCAACTCTATCTGAGTGAAAGTGCCCAGCACCAATGGTTGCCAACATTCTCGAATTTCTCGAGATAGTGGCATTTAACCCGTCGCATGCGGCGCACCAGTAAAGTGGCGCAGAGTGGTTGTACTCTTGGTGCTTTGCACTATTGAAGTGGTGCAGTAGTTTGAATTTTAAATGTCTTGCAAGCCCCCCCGAATGAAAAAGTTAATGAAATTTTCCCCCCCAAAAATCGTTAAAAAAATCCCCTCCCCCTCAACAAAATTATTTTTGGGAGGATTTAAAAAAAAGATTCCACTCTCAAAACCTTAATTCCACCCTCATCCCACCCTCAAAACATATTCGATGATGGGGATTTCGGTTAAATAAAATGACATTCAGCAGTTCGCTTGTAAAATTTTAAACGGCACTAGAAGGGTTAATGGAAGACGATAAAGATTCATGCGATCGTCAATCCGCCCGTTGCCCATTTGAGATCGAGTCTCTGCACCTGCACCATCTCCTTCGTCACGCCCACTTAGAAGAATATAAAGTGTTTCATTATCAATCTAACTCTTACACGAACCTTGATTGATGCATCAGGTGACAGTTCTAATTCTGGATTGATCATTGAGCAACTTGGTTGTAGTCATTGGTCATTAGTCAGTCAGTCAGTGCATTTAGTAATCTTACGGTAATTCGGGTGAGCGGAGTTAGCCTCCAGGACGAATAATTAATTTGATTCGCTGTCGCAAAGTTGTGAAGGAGTCAATTCCTCTTTTAGTTTCGTCGATCCTTATGCAAAGCATAGAGTTGTTGTTAAGTGGTACTTAATCACATCGGCCATTGTGCTGCGTGATTAATGAGAATGCTTTTCTACGCTGAGTGCTGGCTGACAAACAAATCAAAGGAACAGCAGGCAATCAATAACCACCAATTACAAGCTTAATTCAAATCAGATTAGAACAATAATGGCAGAATGGGTATTTAGACCCATGCACTAATGGAACTGACAATAGTGTGGACTATAGACTATCAATAAGGTTTGACAATACTGGGCCTATCGATCCCTAATGTCGCAGTCGTTTGATTCAGGGATGGTTTCTCCAACACGGATTTAATGGTGGTTCGGGATTTAGTCTATGCAAAAAGGTGGGTTAAATCCTGAACCACCATTAAATCCGTGTTGCAGAAACCACCTCTCGCAGGCCTTAATTGCTCTTTCACTTAGTTACGTTAGGTCTTCCGGTCTTATCGGCGATTATGTGACTAGTCTATTGTTTGACGATTATTATCTAAAAAAATTGTTGCAGTTCATTATGCCCCCTTCAGGTCGGGGTAAAAGGAATTGGCTTGTAGCTCAGAGCTCCCCGGGCAAGTCGTAAGCGGCAACTAAATAAGGGGGAGCTGTTCTGTGCCGACTGTGTGGCACAGAACCGGATTGTATTGCTACATCTTGTGCTTCAGACGCCTGCGGCGAAAGCAACGTAGCGTGAATGAAGTCACCCTTGTGTGCTACACACCAGCCCTTAACTACAAAAAAGGCGCGCGTTTACGTGTGCAAATAACTCACCTGGATACAGAGGCATCTTCCAACTAGTTCGACCCAAACAGTTATCAATCCGATTTAAATCGATCAAATTTATAATAATTTAAATGAATTTGTGTATTTTCTATTTATGTCGCTATCATAAAATTGCGCCCAATGCTCATTTGACGATTATTTTTGAATTTCAAATTCTTATTGCACAGAATCGGCAACGCGAAGCGCTGCACCTGCGCCCCCTAACGTTCACCTCCACCACATCCTGTCACGAGACAGCCCACGTGACCACTTCTCAAATCGGCGCCGAGAACGGGGGCATAGTGACGTCATCACCGGACTCCCTGACGTCATCCGTAAATCATCCGTCCTGTCAAAATAACGCCCCGATGTCAAATCATATTCGAGCAGTGACGTGTTCCGGAAGCCATGTCGTGACGTCATCTTCCGCGTCATCGCCTCAGGCGTGTAATTGCAAAGTGACGTCATTGGAACGTCATCACGCCTCGTCGAATTCGCAGCAGGGGTCCGAAGTTAGCAATGGTGTGACGTCAGCGAGAACTTTTAATAATTTGGAATTTGGAGAATCGCATCGAGCTGCGCCGAATTGTCAATGCCAGGCTGTGACGTCACCTATGACGTCACGGGGTGAGCTATTTAGCGGCTATGAAATGACGTCATCGCCTCTGACTTTTGTTGTCGAATCTCAGCTGGAATTTGAGCCCAATCGATTGGAGTTGGATGTGAATGGGGAAGCGCAGGATTGTCATGGGAATGGATTAAGGGAAGGATGTGATGAGTTGGAATCGTGCATGCGACAAAGTGACATCATGGTTGGAATAGCTGTCGGCTCCTGTGAAAGCTAGAAAGTTGTTGCCTTTGATTCAGGTGTAGTGATTTTGCGTCGTTAAACTTGCATCGTTTTCGAAACGGTTTAATTTTACAAGCCATTGAACTGATGTATTGCATAACGATTATGACGAGAATGAAAATGTATTGGTGAGTTATGCACAATTTAATGTCAGTGATGCTATTGTGGAATTTAAATGTTATTGTGTAGTTCAGGGGCTTTTCTCACGAAGCGCTAGCTCAAAGCTTTAGCCTAGACTGTACCTTAAAGTTTAACCTAAGTTGAAGTGCTTGAAGAAATATATTCATTCGCCGACCGCCATGGCGCGAAACTTTATTGATCATTTTTGGCACACAACATAGCGTACTTGTAAGTCGACGCACGGGGCCGAGCCCTACCCCCCCCCCCTCCTCCCTTCGCTATTGCCATCTGTTTCAGTTTACGTTATGCGACTGTTAGACTATCGGTGAGCAGAATATTTTCTACAGCGATAAATATTTTCTAACGAAGTTGCTGGCAATTCTGGAGTTCCTGGCGTTGGTTGATGAGCACGCACATGTACGGAAACAGAAGCGATTAGGGAGAATTTGATAAGAGCGTGCGCGCCAACTCGCAAGTGCGTAAAACAGACACCGGTCGAGAGATCATGAGACTGGATTTTAAATTTGGACTTGGTCGAAAATTTGCACTAGTCTGAAAGTCATTTAACCAGACGAGAGTTTAATTTGGTACATGTATGAATTTAGGTGAGATTCAAAAGTTTATGGATGGTGGAGGTCTGCTGATAATTCTGTAGAAATATAGATCGTAAAAAGTTTGGTAGAGTGCTGCAGCGTAGTGAAGCAAAAAACCGCTTTACCTGTTCTATTCGTCTCATACAACGCGTCCGGGTAACTCTGAGCTGCAGATCAAATCTCCATTTCCCCGATCTGCAGGGATATATAGCTATACATAGCTGAACTGAATCAGGGTGGTTCAAAGTTCAAAGACTCCCGCGGGGCCTTTATGGATGTCTGGACAGCGGCAGAAAGCCAAACAGATGTTTGATCTTGCAATAAACGTGTTCGGAATGAACGTATCGTGTACAAGCCCGTGCAGGCCCGGGCTGTAAGCAAAGAATTGGCTTACAGCCCAGAGCTCCCCGGGCGAGTCGTAAAAGGCGACTAAAGAAGGGGGAGCTGTTTTGTGGCGGCCCTCTTACACAAAAACGGACGGTAATAGTCTTTGATACTCACACACCGTCCTTAAAACTAAACCCCACCCCACCCGTATCGTATACAGGCAGTGACATGGCTTTCAGTGAACCTGCAGCTAGAAATGCTAGGCCAGCCTATAGTTCCTGTTTAAAATAATCCAATTCTTTATAGTTTTGTACTACATGTATATCATAGACAGAGTCGAGTTTTGCCGTGATAAAACGCGCGTAAAGTTGCGCCTGCTGCTTCTAAAAGGGAAGTAGCGCAACAGCTGCGTAGGCCTACGCTGTAGGCCTTTAGCGCTGCGTCGGCCTACAACACTACGGTCGATTTTCACGCGTAACGCTACGCCTATCAGTTTCACCGGAGAACATTATTTTACACCTATATAGCTTACTGACATTCTACATGTATAAGAGGCCCCGGATCTTCGCTCAGGTGTCACCGGCAGTTCCCGTTCCGCTTTAGCCACCGGCTATAATGCCTATAAGTCCTGTGTGGCACGTCCAGACTATAGTCTACATTAAATTTTGTATCACACGCCGTCGCGTCGCCAGAATTTTAATTCAGGTGGGGAACATGAAAATGTGCCCGTTTGATGCAAATTTTGGTATGTCGATTTGCATCTTGATATGCACGATAATCGGCTCTGAATTATGACCATCAATGGCTGAATTAAAAATTTACTACCGGAATTCACTAAGACAAACGGGATTAGCTCTTACTGAAAGTTTTATGTGAAAAGTTTAGGTGTGGCACGTGCCACAGTGCCCCATGGCTAGCGACGCCACTGATCACACGTGTGTGCAAAAAAATAGTGCTTACAATAACTATTAATTACAATAACACAAAATTATTTAATTTAGTGTCATTGTAGCTATGGTGTGGACAAGGGAGAATGGTCAATGGTCAACGATACGGGCATACATTGGCTGTCCACGAGCTTTAAAAGTCGGATAGCAATATACAGTGGCAAAAATTTATATCGGAAGCAGAAACGACAGAACTCGCGACCGGGGGGGGGGGGGGGGCCGGGTTACATTATAAATTACAGTTATTTAAAATAAATTACCGTAAATTACGGATTTTGAATTGACAATAATTAAGATTATTTTGGAACGCGTGTACCTACATATGATAGGCCAATATGTTATCAGTCTACCATTGTCGTTACAACAGTTATTGAATATCTTTTATTCGCTCAAAAGAGCAGAGAAAAGCACATACACATGCACGCACGGGATAAATAAGCAACCTACCGGAAAGAAAAAGAAACAACCTTAAATAAGTGAATGATTATATCATTAATGTTAATTTCGTATAGAACTTGACGTTACGAATCATTGAATGCCATCGCTCAATAAGTATTATACCCTCCTCCTGAACTAGAGCATTGGCGGGACTGTTACACGGGCGCTTGGCTATCATAGCGACCCGAGGGTTGACTGATGAGTGTCCGTGAACCAGTCCCGAGGCCGAATTTCACGGATGAGTATCGTCAAGGCTAAACGGATTACGGAAGTGTTTAGAGACGACTGGAAAAGGGCGAAGACGGTTGTAGCTCATAGGGGTTAACCTATAGTAAAGACTAGTCATTCATACTCTTTCTGTCAATTGGGATTTGTCGAATGTGCGTAGTGACAATGACTGTTCACGGGCTAAAAAAATTGGATGGCAATAGAGCGGCAAGAATTTATGCCTGAGGCAGAACTGCAAAACTCAGAGACCATTGCAGTCAAAAGAATCGGTTTCAATTTTTAGTAATCTTTCACAAGTTCACAACCGGCCCGGGCCACTCTGAGCTGCGCAACTGTTTTTACCCCAGCGGGCAAAGGTTTAAAAAGTCTATCTACACGTAAAGGCGTTCATTTCTGGGCTATTTGTGTCAACTTCGTTCGCACCAAATAGCCTATGAAAATGGCTGGACACGAAATTAAAAATGAATGCATAAAATACTAAATGAAATGGGTTAGGCCTAAAGCGCCAGCAAGATGCTTCGCAGGGATTATTCTATTTGGATATAATGAAGCAAAACCGTGCGAGTTAAACAAATTTGCGCGCCGTAGCCTTTGACAGAATGATTAGAGTAGTGTTGCGTCAGACATAGTTAATTGTAAAATCTAAGAAGAATAGCCAAGGTCTATATGCAGATCTACATAAGCGGAGTGGCGGATCCACGGGGGTGGGGGGCCATGTGTCAATTGCCCCCCCCCCCCTAGAAGTATGCTTTTCTAAATTTTACAGGAAACGATGACGGTTATGCGGCTTTTTTCTTCACTGTATCCAGAATTTTGTGGAAAAAGACAGCAATCGCCTTCTAAGGATAAAAGCCTGCATTCGCCCTTGCATAGGCAGATTTCGAATAATGACCACGGTGTTCCCTTGCTCATAAAGAAAAGGTAGCCCGCAAAATGTTCCTTATGGATGAGCGATGTCATATTCGGATAATATAGTACATATATAATTATAGTGAAATAAAATGTAAAGACATAATGGGCCTGTGTGTGTAGTTTTTAGACACTGCATGGACCATAGATCATTGTTAACCCCTATTTGGATATTTTAGTTGAAATGCATTTTGTGGCTTTGCGGCTTCTTTGCGGCTTTGTGGCCTTGTGGCTTTGCGAAGGCCGCTTTGCGGCTTTGCGGCTTTGAGACTTTGAGACTGTGAGACCTTGAGACTTTGAGACTTTGCGTCCCTTTGCGAAAGGGGTCATCTCTAGAAGACCTTTCTAGCCATTTGATTACGTAGTTAAGAAATACAAGATTTGTGAAAAAAAGGTGTTCGAAGTGTACAAGATTTAACCCCTAGTCGGATATTTTAGTTAAAATGCATTAGCAAAGTTACGATATTTTGAAGCATTCTTCATCATTTTTCTTCACTATAATGCAGCAAAACCAATGAGGTATTAAATGCATGTAGGTCAACCTGCTTGACCTCAAATCTCGGTACATACATGTACAATATCTCTCATAGAACTCTGTAATAAGGTCGGTACGGATGCTCCGAGATAACGATAGAACAACAGATGGTAACCGGCATAACGTTGAATGATGATAGCACTTTAACAGCATAAGCGCACTTTAGCCAGTGAGGGAAGTAGACTAGCTAGCTTGCTGACTAAACACCCTCAAAGGGCCCCCAGATAGAATAACGCTGTTGAAATATTCAAGCTGGCTTTTTATGGTACACTTCCAAGCCACCGTTGAGCTTCCAAATTGAGCAATCTTTGCTCGTAGATGTGTTTCTATATGTGGTTCCGGCGGCGCCAGCATATTTGGGCTTAACCGCTGTCCATTTTGAGTTTTAAAAGCTGTTTTCTGCCTGTTTCGAAATTTAATTCAAATTTGTAAACAATAACCTATGTACAACAGTGTACATGCCCGCTATGATTGCTATCACAGTTATTCTGTATTGCTATGTCGTTATAGAATCAGGATCGCGGCTGCTCTCAAAGCAATTGTATGCCGTGCGCTGCAGTAGTTCACAGTCGAGCCTCGCTGTCAGTTTGGCGCACAAAAAAACAGCGAAGTATAGCCCAGTTCAGGGCCGCAACAACGTTTCAGAAGTTGGGGGGGACCAATGGCTGGGTAATATTTATGTTCCAAAAGTTGGGGGGGACCAATGGCTGGGTAATATTTATGTTCCAAAAGTTGGGGGGACGCGCCCCGTGGTCCCAATAGGTTGTTGCGGCCATGGCCCAGTTCAAAGCTCATATGGAATCAGAATTCAGAATTTCACGAATCTTCGCAAAAAATGTTCGCAGTATCTGACTATTTACTTGTGCACAATTTGGTTTTTGCGACACGACACAAAAATGTGTCTTTTTGTAGGCCCATGCCTATAAATTTCAATTGTTATTCATAGGAAATTTAGGAGACTAACTTTTGATCCACCCCGTACATAGGCACTACAATATTGCACAAATGACTATGCTGTCGGTCTGAAGACGCTAAACCTCTTGAGATTGCATAGCTGCACACCCTCTCAGATTACCCCCCCCCCCCGCCCTCCTCACTCCCCTCCACTATCACGATGTTCACGATGTCCAAAACGATGGGTTTCTCGCGTGAACTCCTCAATATTGAATCACTGCCCTTACGAGTGCGATATTGGAGCGGTGTGACCAGTATTACATAGACCTATCCACGAGATTCGCTCTCTTGACGACCAAGGGCGTCGGCACAGGTGGGGGGGGGGGGGGAGGGGTGGGGCGGGAAGCAAAAAAAATTATGGGGACGTTGCTGAAGTTGCCAGCAACGTCTCAGCAAAATGCCATGCACTTGCCCCCCTCCCCCCTCCCAAGCCATGTATGTGCTTTAAAAAAAATATTGTAGAAGCAAAGCCATGCATGCCTCCGAACAAAACGTCAATTGCCCTTAAAAGATCTTTGCAATTTAATTAAAATTTAAGAAGTGTTTACAAACAATATTTTGTTAGTGTGTCATAATCACTGCTTGTCTCTTTCTTCAGGCCATAGGCATATAGTCTACTGCATTTCACTTAGTAGCATGAATAGAGAAGACTATCTTCTCAAACGCCGGCAGAGCCGGCTTTTGACGTCTTAATGCCGCGCGTTGTCACATCTGCCACTGTTTTATCAACGAATTTTTTAACGACAAAAGATCTTTCAACGCTGGTTGGGGGGATGCACCCCCCCCCCGCCTCCCCTGCTGGATCCGTCCTAGACGGATTCAGAGTACGGTATTTGTCCAGTGCGTGGCAGGTGCTGACACCAGGGACTCGCCCCAAACAAAGCGAAATCATTATGGCTGCAATATTGCGGGAAAATCATCGCTTAGAAAAATAAAGAGCCGCAGTGCCTTCATACGGATATATGATGGACCGCGAATATTCGTCAGGGGCTGGCATATATCTCAGTATTATAAGCCATTTTGACCTGTGAACTATATGCCTAATAGCCCATAGGCGAAAGGTATCGGAATCATAGCTTAACCTAAAACAACCAGAGCCGGTGTTTCACATTTTGAGCACATCTCGTCCCGGGGTGTTAAAAATCCTGAAGATCGCAACGTGTAACGGTGTAACTGCACAGGGGGGGGGGTGTACAACGTACATCCACTTTGGGGAGTGTGTACAATATTCTCCCAAGATTTCAAAATTCCAGATACAAATAATGGCCTACACCCTCATTTAAAAAATCCGTCGCCCAGTAAACGAAGACAATGTTGTTAGTCTACCGTGCCGGCATCTAGAGCAAACTCGGCGTTAAACCCTCCCCCGGTCGCGATTTTTATTTGAAAAATTGATGGGGAAGATGGTGCTTCAGTAGTTCCGTCAACTCCACTCCACCCCCTCCCCCTCCGTGCACCACCGGCTGCAAGTTGATTGCTTGTGTTTTGTCTCTACTACCCCTCACGGCGGCGCGATTTTTGCTTTTCAGGACGAATCTTACCAAATTGGTATCCCGCTAAAAACTTGATCGATTTCCCTACCACCCTCCCACCACCACGCCCCCCCCCCCCACAACAAAAAAAAAAAATTTGGGTTTAAACTCTGCTTTCTGCAGATGTGCAGTTGTGCAGTATGCCGTTCGTGTTCTTAACAAGGTTCAGCCTTGACGTTGGCTCCATGGTCTTAAATTGCAATCGATAGATGAGGACAGCTGCTTAGCCAATATCACTTACTGTCAGGCCCGTAGCGTGGGAGGGGGGGGGGCAAGGGGCATTGCCACCCTGCTGAGGGACTCTGTCCCCCCCTTGCTCTCAGATAAATGTTACATTAGCGTATACTGTTTGCCCCCTATGTGAATTTTTTTCACATTTAAAATTGTGAAAAGTAAGAAAAATTAGTGCAAAGTGAGGCCGAAAAGTGTCTCGTCCCCCCCCCCCCGGGAATTTTCACCCCCTTTACCGGTCATTTAATACAATACTAGCATATTTGGTCAAAGATTCTCTATTCTCTCACACCCCCCCTCTCCCCAGTCGCAAGTTCTGTCCGGCGGGAGGGAAAACCGCGATCATCCCCCCACCATCAACAATTCCTGAAACCGCCCCCGACTCTAACCCTAACCCGAACCGTTGAAAATACAGAAAAACCTTATTGTCCACATTTCATGCTCACATCCCTCCCCTAGTTACATTTGTGTACATGTACATAATAAGACAGAAACATAAGACAGACAGACAGAAATATAAGCATCATTTTTGCTGCGGTTCCAGCCGAAGCTTGCCTAATGTCGAGTGGCGGGGCTGAGACTTTGAGACCTTATTAAGGACGCGAGTTCGTCGGGACTCGAGACTCGCTTTGGAGTTTGTCGCCAGAGGGCTGCATGCTGAGACAGAAGATCTATCGAAAGAAATCTATAGAATTCACACCGGGTTTATTCTAACATGCGCTTGCCTGTGCTTCTGCACACCCTTCCACCAGGTAAGATCAATCATAATTAATACAAAAAGGCTCATAGCCTATAGAAAGTAGTTTTTTGTAGTTTCAGAACAATAATTAAAACTAAAAAACAGTAGAAATAAAATGTGTGCGCGCAAAGTTAGATAGTTGAATTACATAGTCATCTGACTAGTGTCCAACTGGACATTTGACATAGATATAGATTTTACACTGGACATAGTCTAATGTCTAGTAGCGCACCCTACGTTATGCATGATTCCCAATCTCTTTGTCCCGTGCACTTTGGTTTCACTGTTTTTGAGGGCTTCGGATTGTTTTTTGAATCAAACCCTAAACCAAACCCTACCCTACGCTTGACCCTAACCCTTATTTTAGTATAACTTATACTCGAATCTAACCTTCTTAAAGCAAACCGTTAAAAAAATAAGCGGAACCAATGTGAATGCATGTGACCAAAAGAAATGGACACGCTACGTGTTACCCCAGTAAGTCGGGGAACAAAGAGTAGATTTGCAACCCAGAGCTCCCCGGGCGAGTCGTAAAAGGCGACTAAAGAAGGGGGAGCGATTCTGCATGTATGGCGGCCCTCGTACAAAGAACCGAACTGTAAAATAGTCTTCGTCACTAGACACGAGTTTTTTCGGCAATTTAAGAACTAACCAAAAAAGAGAAAATGGACACGCTATAGATGTATCAACAAATGCCCCCGCGAATTCGTCGCAGAAATTGGTCGTCACTGACCCATTTCTGCGACGAATTCGCGGGGGCTGATTCCTAGAAAGGTCCCGATCCCGCGGGAGTCGACTACACTCAGCACGTCTCCGTGCCGCTCGGTCGAGGCTTAATTTAATCTGAAATAAGCTCCGCACTTCGGGGCATACGGTCATACAGGACACAGGCATACTGTATAGTCTACATGATGGAAACGTAGAATGTGGAAAGGAGGAAAGAGATACGGCTCATATCCTGGTTTTTAAAGGAATCATAAATTATGAATCTACAGACTACAGTATATTTACAGCAGAGAATGGTTATAGTTAGTTCGAGATCTCTGCTGTTTTTTTCTAGGCCTAATCTGCTGTTAGCCTACTTGAGTAAAAATACAAGGGACGATACTGTAATTCTGGAAAATGAGAATAGAATGAAGGAAGGAAAGGGGTAGTCGACGAGTTTTATATGTCAAAGCGTCAAAATATGACACGTGCAGGGCCTGGACAACGTAAGAGCGTCTTGAGTGTGTCGCGCCACCCGCGCCTGTCTGTCCAGATTCTGAACGGCTCTCCGTGTTTACATATCATGCTGTACGTGCTTTGGTGTTCGTAATAAAGAAATTAGATTTGAGTCTACATTGTATCATACGTCCTGATTTTTGTCAGAATGATAAGCTATAGATTCATGAGGTCTACCGGCTAAAGGCTCAGGAAGGAAGGAAAGAAACAGGAAAGCTACAGTAGAATGGTCTACACAGAGAATGGCTAGGCCTATAGCTAGGCCATTCTCTTTGTTGGTTACAAATGATTCAAAAAGCAAAGGTGCTATAAACCGTGAAAGTTCGCCTCTGTCGAGTTTTGTCGATTCGAAAATGGCGTGAAACTTTGCACTAACAAAAGGCCTATGCAGGAACGCAATATATAAATCGTTGCTATAGGGGATGATTGAAAAATTAAACTCAATGCGTTTCCCTTAACTGTATATTAAATCTACAGGCCGTGGATTACAGATTTTTCAATTAGCTAATCGCGCGGCTATATTGTTTCATGGTAACAATAACTAAATCGTTTCAAGGGAACAATAGCAATAAAAATGTTGAAACAATTTTACTAAACTTAAGATAATCTAACGCTATGATGCTCAATCTCTTTTGTCGACCATGTGCTGTCATGCACGCCACTACGGCTCTGAGTCTGCGAACTGTCGTCAGTAGCGACTCAGCGCACCCCTCTTTTTATTCGCACTCTATCTGCCGACTATTTCCATCAAAATTGTCAATATCCGCTTGTAAAAGGCTCATTTCTTGTTATTGTAGCACTTGTGATGCAATCATGCAACTGGGTTCATAGCCAGTGATGCCACTGCTCTGGATATATCACTGGATTTAGGGGTATTTCAACGATTCAGGGATCAGATTTTAAATTCTCAGATATCTGGGGAATTTTTTCTAAAAAGACACATTATATAATGGAAACTGAGGAAATTTTTGTAAAAAATTGCAATCTATGAATATTTTTGGGTCAGATATCTAGGATCTAGGAATATTCCATTATGGTTCAATGTATAAAATATTACTATTGATAACTATTAGATTCATACTGGGCTAGCACTGACGGGTCGTTGGGGGGTTCAATTATTTATTTCAACTCACACACCTCCGAACACAAAGAGCACCCTTGGGCCTTGGGGGGGTGATGTTAAGGCTTCTTAACCCCTCCATTTTAGAGAGTATTTTCAATCTTCCATCTCTGCACTCCT
>JAQIWG010004205.1:0-16445 GCA_034695025.1 Chamaedrilus cognettii | reverse complement strand
CCCCCCCCCCCCCCCCCCCCCCCCACCGGGGGCTTGCCCGTACACGACACCCTAGCTAGAGCATTTCCACATACAGTCCACTGCTTTGTGCCGGCGCTGCAGCAGTGATTTATCTAACACCCCTCACACCCCCCTACAATCCCAAAGTTATTGAGCTACACCCCACAAAAATTTGCTTTGGTCCACTACACCCCCCCTTTTAGGGGGTTGTAATGGATCTGGAACACCCCCTCGTTTAGGTGGGTGTAGGGAGGGTGTTAGGCGTGGAATGATTTATGTAATAAGTTGTGAGAAACGGTTTTCAGGGCATTTTAAAAGAATTTTTTGAGGATTGATGAGATTGGATGAGATTCTTGGAAACACTTCAAATTTGTAATGCTGTGTCTTTATTCACAAGAGCAACTATTTGCTGTAATAATCATAATAATAAAGATTTATAGCTTATCTCCATTGCTGTTTCTTTCCATTGCGCTGCTCAATAAAATATACCGTCTCTGGATAAAAACTGAAACCATTTATTGAACAAGACTTCGCATGAATTTTTTGCAGGAACTATTTCAACGCGTTCATCGAAGAAAAAATTGAATTTAAATCATATCATCCTACATTATTTACACGCAAGTATATTGAATAAGATCAAAATAATTATTGTGCACCGCGGCGCTTAATAGGCCTGCCTTAATTAATACGTAGATGCTGTTGCCTACTCAACCCTAGTGCTGCACTGTGCTAGCGACGTGTCCTGGGGCCTAATACACGTATATTCTGCAAGATTATCTTAAATTTGAGCCTAACTGAAATTTAAAACAAATACAATCCATTCGTCAACCGCCGTGACGTCATCATTCAGTTCGCGCGCGACAATGCTTTCAAATAAAAAAGATAAGATTGTCTAAAGATTCTCTTAAGACAATCTTAAGACTAAGATTGTCATAAGCTCGCTTCCTGAATGAGGCCCCAGGCTATCTGACATTGAACACATCTACTATTTCAGATTCGGCTTGCAGTCTTCTCCAAAATATTCTAGCCTGATTTTAAATAAGGACAGTAACGGACACAATGAATGCTTATAATACATTATAATTTCGCTTAGATCACTATGCAACATTATAACTGCGAAGGTGTAAAAATGCACAGTACTGGTTAAGTAAGGGTAAAACATGTAAGCTTAGTCCATAAAATTTCTTACAAGTTAGAACATGACAAACGACTTACATAATAAATGCATACTGTAAAACATGAAATTTTTGCTGCATGCTATTTTCGCAGTCTTGCCTCTCAGAAATGCTCGCTGCACTTAATTTTCGCATTTTTGAGGACTTCCCATTATCAATAGCTTTCTGCAGCTTCATATTTGCAGTATGTAATTTTGGCGAGTTTTGCCGATTTGTGAAATTCGCGAAAATGACATTCACGCGAAAATTTCATGTATTACAGTAACTCTAAAAAAATGATTGACGGGCACAATGGGATGATTAGGTATACTGCCTTCAATAGACCTTCATACGATCCAGTATCCTATATGCGGTGATAAAATCGATCAAAATTATACATAATCATATATATTAAATTTATGGTTAAAACTGTCTAGCAAAGTTTGTCCAAATGTCCAAAAGGCATATTTGGTCCGATCGCACTGATATTCATCTAACAGCATTTATCAAAATAATTCATTTAACAGCCAACGATCAAGGATTATATATTTTCGATCCCATAGCCGGAATGCTGTAAAACTCTTGGCATTTGAAATCAATAATGCTCGTACTGAAAAACATGATATTTTAGCTGCATGTTATTTTCGCGATATGGCCCAGAGCTCCAATATTTTGTAGCACTCTTAATTTTCAGGTTTTTGAAGCCTTCTATAGCTTCTGCAGCCTCATTTTTGCGAATGTTATTTTAGCAGTTTACCGATTCGTGAAATTTTCCGAAATTACATGCATGCAAAAATTCCATGTTTTACAATGTCTTTTGAACGCAGAACCATCAAAAAAAGGAACGAACACAGACTGACTGACTGACCATGGTGAATTGATTGAAACTAGATTTACGATCAATGATGGCAAAAATTGAATCATTTATCACCATTCAATGATATCACATGTTCATTAACCAGCTGTAACAATGCTAGTCAGTAATTAAATCAATGAATAGTAATTCCGAAACAAATTAATGCGCGTTGTATCTGACACCAGACGAATGAAGACTGACATTACACAGACATCCAAGGCTTGAACTAAAGAATTAAATATTAATAACACTATTGAACATTTAAAGTCAACGAATGGTTCTGTTACATTGCAAGATAATCATCACTGATGCATGATTAAATAGCAAAAGATTACTAGTAATTTACTATATGAAACATTCGTGATTAAAAAACTTTACACATACAGATAACGATTAATCGCAATAGAACACTGAAGTAGCTAGATATTTGTATAGCAAGAACTTTAATATCAATATTAAGCTCGCCAACCTTAGAACACAGATACGCCTGCAACACACAGCAGACAGTCTGAACACAGTAGTTACAAAACCTACAACATGCTAACCTAAAAAAAAAAGTTCTTTCGCAAGGCGGCATTATGCGAAAAAACTTTTAAAATGACCCAGTTTAATGTTAAACTTCCAAGAAACAAACAAGAACCAATACTAAAGTCTCAGTGGGTTTTTTCTTTCCTATCTTTTGTTATCAAAACTTCATTACCAGCTGGTAATTTGTCAGGCAAAAGTTACGAGATCTCCAGATAAAACAACAAACCAAAATACATATGCTAGTAGTCCCACAGATCTATTGTATTACACAGGCGATTGTACTCAGGCGACGCCTTGAAGATTTTGGCCGACACAAAACAAACTATCCTCCACACAAGCGCACACACAATCAGGCGATCAATAAAGCATGGAAGACCAGCTGAGGACCTTGGCAGGATTATTAGCATCAGTTGCAGTGCTACCGCCGGCAGCAACCACGCCTTCACCCAAAGCACTAGCACTGCCACTGGCAGGAATTGAGCCAACAGAACTGTCGCTGTCGATAAACGGCACATTGGCAGCGGCCACCACGTTGCGATTTGCGGGCAAATTCCCGACACTGACAGACGCACTGCTGCCCCTGGCAATATTGCCGCTAGCAGTGACGCTGGAAGGGAGTTGTGCATTGACAGAAAACTGTTCATTGGTCGACAGGTCTTCATCGGTGTCGGGTGAATCGTTCTCTGGCGTCTGGAAGAAGAATTTAATGCAACTTTAGAACACACAATTCAGGCATATATGCACTAGATGAAAAATGACAACGAAGCGTTTGTTGGCTCAGAAAAAAATATATCGTTAAAATAAAAAACATCCATATGACTAAATTGTATCAGGAACTGAAATTTTTAACCTAATATATATTCTTAATTATTTGATATCGTTACGCTTATTTTCTGGTCTTTCGATGCGAATAAAAGATATAAGATCGAATTGTTCAGTTATCCAAATACAAATATTTCTACAATACATCTCATGTGTTTTGTCATCACCAGGTAGGTTTCAATTTCATGAGCCAAAAATCAGAAAAGTAATAGCTTTATACTGATGTTTTTAAATTTGACATTAGCAGTACATTCTAACCAATATATATACGGAGCTGAAGAAACTGACAGTAGGATACCTTTCACATAAATCTTACAACTAATTTTTTTTTTTGCAGTTTAACTGCTGCAAGCATGTCAGATTAATACAATCAATACCAGCACACTGTTAACGATCATAAAGCTAAAAAACCGAAAATTTTGAAAATACCCCTTGACTCTAATTTAGATTACTACATAATATACACAAATCACATATTGACATACTTGTGCGACATACAAATGTGCTGCAGTTTGGCAAAACCCCAGAAGTACTACAGCGTAATCAAGGTATATGCCAAACATGCACATATTGATAAATTAGCCGCACAACATTTTTGATAAACGGATTACAAGGCAAAGAGAAGGCTTGTAACATCGAAGTATTAGTAATGAAACCATTGTCGTTAAAGCTTAGCAAAAAAATTATAGCAGAAAACCATAAGTGAATATAATCGGCACAGCATAGAGCTCTCAAATACTACTTTAATGTTTTTGACTAGTTTTAAGCAAGACTGCCTTTAAGGTTAAAGACTTGTGATAGCAAAAATAAAAGATATGCCAATAGTCACACTTACTATTTGACAAATATTAAAATATTATTCTATGCAATTAAAATTGTACAAATGAAAAGAAATTAAAAATTAAAAATGCAAATAAATGCAAAAAAAATTTCATTCAATCTATCCTATTTACACTATTTTCACACAGTTCAGTTATTAAGTAAAAACAACTGCACATATAACATAGCAAACAAAATGAGCCTGCAGCGATCAATAATAAAAGAGTTCAAGTCGGGTGTCCTAAGTCCTCTGGGCGATACAGTCCCGACACGGGCCCTCATGGGTTCGGCGCTACGGCTGTCAGCGTCCCCCTCAAACACCGTGGCCCTGTCCCATAGGAAGCGTTCTCGCTACCGCTGCTGCACTGCCCCACTGGATGGCGACATCCAGCGGGGCAATCGCATCCGCTACTTTAAATACCCATAAACGAAGCAGTCCAGTGATTATATAACGCAAGATTTAAGATTGCAGACTACCAATCAAAGAAACTGCTGGAATCAATCCAAACAAGCGACATCTCCAGAACAAAACTTAGCAAAAGCTGCCTCATTATATTAAAATCCATGCAATATGTGAATGGTTGGATATAAGCTATGAGATAAAATTATCTAAATTACCTTAAGACACATTTGCACAATTTATTTCTTTTTTTATTTCTTTTATTAAGCACAGGGTGAAACTGCACAAGGTGTGCAAGTCAACAACAAGAATAAGAAAAGACAACAACAAATAGCTTAAATAAGCATGCAAACAATGAAACAGAAGCAAAACTCAATCACGACATGACGAAACTAAAAGAAATTGAAACGGCTTCATTTAACAAACGTCGTGTTTGTTAAATTACTTGCAATCAAACTTCTGTTTGACTGCGAGTCAAGCAGAAGACTCACAGTGAGCGTGCAAGTGAGAGAGTACCACCGTGCAGCCCGCGCTGTGTCAAGCACTTACCGCTTCCTCAGCCTGTTAGTCTCTAGCCAAGCGCGCAGCAGCACGCCACCGCCGAGCTATACCTGCTGACTCGGGTGAGCGCCGGCGCTCACCGAACCGTTACCGGCGCTGACACCGTTGCTGCTGTTTGCCAGCCTGCCGCCGGCAGCCGACTGCTTTTGCATCTCGGCTTGCATCTTGGCAATCATCTCTTGCATCTTGCGCAACTGTGCAGAGCGCAAGCAATGTGTGTATCAGAAAACTAATTAATCGTCTTTTATTGTCATCCATTCTGATAATGTACGTGTTTTCATCGGTTAGACGTCTTGCGCTCGGTGACGATGAGTGCAGCTGGGGTTTTACGGCCAGATGACATTGCTGACGCCAATCAAATAAACTATTATCTGGCACTGGTGTGTGTTAGAAAAAATTGCGATATAGTCACGGTTTATGCAATACCAAGCTATACAAGTGATCTTTCCATTAGAACATTCATAGATTTTGAAAGATAGTCAAGAAAAGAAAATGAGCCTTATTCCTTTGATATAAAGAATCTTATCTCAGAGTATTTGATTAATCTTAGAACAACATTCGATGACAATAAAAATCTCTCACAGCCAAACACACTTAACAGTTAAAAGTTGCTGTTAATCTAAAAATTAAATCTTACCTCAGCGTCTTTCTCAACCAGTTGTTTCTCCTTCTCTGATAATTTGTCATCTTTCTCATACACTTCAGACGAAGTCCTGCGAGATTTGCTGTCAAGAGAAACAATTAGTCGAATACTTGTTGAACGACGATAATTAAACGACACTAGGTCAAGAATCAACGCTCAATTTAAAGACGTATTTTTCAAGGACACCATGTAAAAATAAAATAAAAATAATAAATTAAGCTCCAAAAGCATTGCAGGTCTGCATCTTCTATTATGTTTGAACATCAACTCATTTTACTAACAAAATGAAGTACATATTATATGAAGCTATTAGCTGTTATTATGTTACGAATTACAGGATGTACATTGTAGTCCTGATTGATATCGAGTGCAGCATTTTATCTAACTCAACTGAGCTGATCCATTATCATCAAGTCATGCATACCATCAAGCATACAACACATCATTCCATGCGGCACTGAGACATAGCTACAAATAAAGTTAGCACACCTAATCAATTGTTAAAAAACCTGAACAAAAAACCGTCGTATTCATAACAGTCTGGATGGGCTGCAATAGTCTTCGTTAATATAACGGTCCTTAAAATATAGATTCCCTGTCGTATACATATAAGCAATCTAGAATATTGCCTTGAACAAAGACTTAATTAACTAGAGCCTTGATAAAACCCTGCACATTAACTAAAACTTAGATGTTCCAAAATGTAAGCCAAAAAAATGGAAAAAAGTGCTCTCGGATGCATGAATTATCAGAGCATCGTATTTAATGTTTTGCAACTATCCATGGACTATCACTGTGCATCATGATCATTCTATTTTCCTATTTTTGAACTTAAAAATTGCACAAACTATTTCATATTATTTATTTAAGGATATTTAAGGTGCACCTTGTGAATGTGTGTGTTGCGATTGGAATAAAAAATAAAGAAAAAATAAAGAAATTCAAGGCTAAGGACAACTTTTACTAATGGAGGAAGGAAGCATTTCAATATCAAGATCTCTTCATTAATAAAAATTTAATTGAAAATTTGCATCAGGTTGTCAAACAAAGGGAGCGCATAAATAAAAACACATTAATATTGCTTGTTTGCAATTAAAATATGGTAATATTTTAAGTTAATAATTATGAGCGCAAAAGATTATGAATTGTTATGTTCACCTAATAAAAAGTTGAGTGTAATGAAAACATTTCAAAATACAATACATGTATGCGGCTGAAAAATCCAATGCATTCGTGAGCAAATGACGATTAGTAAGGTTATAATATCATAGTGAACTTTAGCTGCTATCAATACATCAAATACAAATGATTAAGCCTTGGTTAGCATTGTTGGCCTTAGCAGCCCAGAATGTTCTACTGTGAATCGCACACACAAAACCATTCACACAAAATAACAAGCAAAGCGCGACGCTACTGAAGAGCTTACCAATAAACAGTCTCCACTAATATTTTGTGCTCACACGGCGAATGCACAACGTAATTTAACAAAACAGAAAACAGTGTGTCAATTATATCGAGTTATGAACAACAAAAGATGCAGCTCCCTAAGCAGATTAAAACCAAGAAGAAAGGCTGCATTATGAGAATCAAATAGAAATCATTCAAATAGATATTGTTCACACATTCAAATGTTACGTACAACAAAACTTAAAATCGACAATTGAAATAAATTTTTAATCCATGAAGTTGCCAGGCAAAGTCGCCTTTGGCGCGTCTTGTATAATTCATTCAAATCTACGTTCAGCCATTTCATTAATGTTAAACATTTAAACTGACAAGCAGTGTTTCATAGATGCCAAGCATGCGAAGACAATGCCTTCTGTCTGTTCACAACAGTAAGTACCTTTTAAAATTTTACTTCCAACAGCCCAATTTTGCACACCAATCTACATAGTTCTTACAAACAGTCACACAGACTGCAATTACGAACTAACTGTAAATAAATACAACGATCAATTTTAACCAGACTATTTACGAAGCTTAAAGATAAAGCAGGGCGGTGCGAGAGATCGTACTTTATTTTCCGTGCGCTGCTGCCACCCCCACTGGCCATCTTCTCCGAGCGAAAGTTCTCGTAGTGAATCTCCTGCGTCACCTCCTGAAGGTCCTGCATGTGCGCGCTGAACAGAACGAGGCCACGTTAACACTACCTGCCCCTACGGGGGAAGGGGGGCAGGAAGGGGGGGGTGATCCACCACATCAATCCGATTAACTCTTACATACAATCCCTTCAAATTAAGGATATACAGCAAGTTCTCCTGATACTCCCGTGCAGGGTTAAGTTTAGCCCTCATAAAACATTTGTATCATTGCGCCAGTAAAATAGGCGTAGTGCAACTGCTCAGTCTTTAAAAACCGCGTAGGTCTACTACGTTAGCATAGTAGATTTTCATGCCGGTTGAAAATTAGACATACGAGTGACATCTAATTACAATTTTTGGTGTATTACACTTGCTAAATTTAGCCCTGCTAATATGCTCTCTATTCTGATGAATCATAAAGTATAAATATGTACAATAAAGAGCACACAAGCAGCCACAAGACTAGTTAGCGAGCCTGCTTCTCAGCAAGTAAAGCGCTCGCCATACTAGGAGCCCGGATAAATCAGATTTCTTTCCTGGAAGTCTGATTAAGCATACTATACAATATAGGATCAGCTAGCGTAGGTGTAAATGACAACAGTTAGTAGGTAGAGCATACAATAAGATATATCAATAGCCAGAAACGAGAACAGCACCAATAGTTTTATTGAGCATCGAATACAATATAAGAGCGGCGAGCGTACATGAGCATGGTGCGTAGTTTGATGAAGTCGCAGTGCTCGGGGTTCTCGACCTCCACAACCCCCCAGGGGTACTGGCGCCCCCTAATCTTGCGTGACCGAACCTCAATCACAGTGTTGGACCCGACGACAGCAAACGGCACCGCCTCCTGGATACAAGAAAACATTACAACACATGGAGCAAATAAAATGGTGTATACAAAATAAATTAGCTTAATTAATGCCTTTCAGAAAACGAGCTTATTTTTAATTGAATAAACAAAAGCCAATGAAAAAATTTAATATCTTGTTGGTTTATAAACTGTTCAGGAAAACGTGACCAATATTCTTCATCCTCTCCTCAATTCTGCTTAGAACACTTGAGGCTACAGCTAACAATTACTGTAAAACAAAAATCCTTTTATCAACATTGATTTCAAAAGTGTATAATTTTGCAACAACCTCTTAAAATAGAATGGAATAAATCATGCAAGAAACAAGAAGCACCGACAGTCAACGACTAAATAGAATAGAAAGTAAAATTGTTGAATATAAATGACATACTAGCTCGATACAAAAATACAAATAGAGAACGTGAAGTACCTTGAGCTGTTTGCACTGTGCCTTGTACTCCTCGTCCTCATCCTCATCACAGTCCGGGAGGGGGTAGAGCTGAATGCCACATTTCTCTATCTGCTCCATTATCTGAAGAAGCAGCATTGGGGGATAGATTATCACGGCACAGATCCAAATGTGACACTCCTCCAACGTCTCTAGATAAATCTAATCTAATCTAAACAGCTAATGAAACCAAATCAACATTGCAGCAAAAGTAAATACTTGAGCGATATACATCTGTTAGCAATATTACAGGAAAATATAAAAGAATATGCATGCAGACAAATTATATGCATCTGCATCTGTCATACTTGTATGTAATATTCAAATAAATAAAAAATAATACAATTCAAAATAGGTACAATTAAAAATACATGTCAACTAAAATACAGACCAATAAAACAGAAACTGCAACCAATCAATCCCATCCAATATCAACATACAATAGAAGCAAATAGTATTGCTGTAAAATCATCAAGTCTCAAATAATAACTATTCAATAACAAAATTGATATCGACAAGAGGAATACAAGATGGCAGACCCTCAGCTTGAGTTTTGCCAGTTCGGCCTTTGTTAGAGTATCGGCCTTAGCAATGACGGGAACAATGTTGACCTTGTGATGCAACGCTCGCATGCAGGCAATATCTAGAGGCTTCAGACTACACAACACATATACACACCAGATACGATAAGGTAACAAATTTACTTTGTAATAGTTCTACTGTATTTTGCGACAAAACAAAATCATCCAAATTGCTTTAAAAAATTGCTTAGCGATATGGATTAGGTTGCAAGTGAGCTAAAAAACATTTGATCTTCTTCTCTGTTTTTAATAATGATGGTTTTTTCTCAGGCTTATCTAAAGATGCAGCACCATCATAATACAAGAATGTCAATTCTTTTCTCGCCTACTGCCTGTAAGTACACTCTGCGTAGGATGGGTTTTTTGACTAAAATTGACTCTTCAATCAATTCGACACACAAACAATTTTGCGCCACATCCACGCTATTGTTAATGATAATTATAATGTTACATTGCATCTAGCCGAAAAATACAGTTGCAGGAAGCAACAGTTTATTAACTCCTATCAAACAGTCGTTAAGACTAAGTTCAAGCTGGAAACAGAAAACCTCTAATAATCTAATAACATTAGAACATTGTTATTTGTCTTGAAGGTAATTTGACCGAGTGGCCCGTTTCTTCAATATAACTGGGCTAATTATTTTATTATAACATTGCTGAGAAATTGACATAATGATATATATATCTAAAAAAAAATACTGATAGCATATCTTTACTTAATTAAGGTTTTTTTTTGTATTTGATGTTATGTGCGTGTATGTGTATACCCTCTGCTCTTTTGAGTGAATTAAAAGATATTCATAAAACTTAGCAAAATGTTTTAAAATTTGCACTAAAAATACCTAGAATTCATTTATAAAAAACATTTGAATGCAGCAAGAATATATGGCAATATTGATCAGCAAAACGTAATAAAGAAAAGTTATATTAACATTGTTGTTGATCAAACGGTCTTCCAAATAGTCAAAAGAAAAAGGCCGTGCCTTAAAAGGCCTAGACAGTGAACCCTGCCGGGTGGTATAACATATGCAGCGCTGCAGATATTCTACCCGTGTCCGACGGGGTTGATGAAGAAGAAGCAGCAGTGGACGCGACTGTCCTGGATGTTACGCCGGTTGAGTCCACTCTCGTCCTCCAAGTACTTCTCGTACTGAGTGTCTACATACTGGATGATGGGTCTAAAGCTGCGCGCAGCATGCCAGCACTGCATGAGCTTCCTTCTACTTGCATGAATTATTGGATGAGCAGTATCATAGCACTAACAGAGCCTGACAATAAACTGATAACCTGCTATTTATCTATTTAGCCTTGAATGAAGAATCAGGATATATCTGTAGTCAAATCAAAATATTACCAAACTTAAATTTAAAACTTCGAAAGCTTGAGCTCAATAGACAGATCAAAGCTATATATATACTGCTAAAGGCAAATCTGTCACAACAATTGTGAATACGAGCAGTTTTCAGAAGAGTCATGTCGTACTGTTTACTTCCAACGGCTCCCATCCAATTGAACAAATAGAATTTAAATTCAAATGGATCAAATTTTTATTAATACCGTAATGAAATGCACCGATCCATTTTCATAACTATAATATTAAAACAGAAATCGCAGCGCGCTGAATCACTAGAGTGCCTCGACACATTACCAGTCGCTGCTGTTGATGGCGTCCGAGTAGCCAGGCGTGTCGACGACAGTTAACCTCAGTTTGACCCCTCGCTCCTCTATCTCCACCATGGACGCCTCCAACTTGACTGTCCGCTCCACTCGCTCTGCACACACATGGTCTGTCACATTACGGTGGTGGCTATGGTAGTTTAATGACCGTGTGGGTTTAGAGTCCGTTTCAGCATCAAGTGACGTCATCGAGCACCTCCCTTCATCGTGGAAATCCATTTTTCAAATAATCCCATTTAAATTAATTGATGAAAACCCAAGATAATGGGGCAAGAGAAAGGGTGCAGGATAGCAGTGTCAAATTTTTCAGTACTAACGAATACTATTACAGGCCACTTCAGTGACACGGGTCCAGCAATGAATCACTGCCCCTTCTTCTAAAGTCGCATGTTAAGTTTCGCCAGAGAAGGGCTGCAAGTTAATTCTTTGTTCCATGACTTGCAGGAGGTATTGTCATATCATGTGCAGCAGGAAAGACTAAAAAATCACAATGCGATCATTATTGATCAACTGGAAGTAATTACTGTCCACACAAGCCGATCGTAAATAAAGGACAAAATGACTGCCACAAGTACGTAGTAGTAAAGTAAATCCGTGTCTGGCTAGCAATTTAGCAAAGCACAATGCAAATTATTATTTTAACTTGATCTAAAAATAAAATTGTTAATTTTACACGTTGATTAATAAAAACTTATAGCAGTTTGGCTAGTTTAGTGAAGCATTGTGGCCGAGCGGTCTAAGTCGCGGACTTCTGTTTGCGAGTGTGGCAGAGAGTCGGTTCGGCCGCGGCAAAAGATTTCTAGTCACTTCGTGCACCCTTGGCAAAGGTACTTAATTTCGTCAGCCCTGCAAACAATCATCCATTAGGATGGAGTGCAGTAGAGAAGTTGAAGTTAACAAAATTGACAATTTTTTTGGATGTACGTTACACATCTTCGATAATCTAACAGAATTTTAAAATATTTGTAGCAATATGAACAGCATCAAAATTAGTACTGAATAGGTCAGGAATGCAAAACACAGAACAAACCAGCAGCATTTGGGATTTGTCTATTTGAGTACAAGTCCGCTAGAAAGAGACTGTTGATGACTGTCGATTTGCCCAACCCTGATTCCCCTGAAACAGAGTGACACTTCAAACTTTGAAGACAGTAAAGATCACTAACAGATTTAAGCAAACAAACATTTCTATTATTAATCAATTAAAAAGCAAGGCGGTTTTGTTTTGTTTTTGTATTTTAGGGACCGTGTGTAGCACACAAGAGTTACAGTCCCGTTCTGTGCAAGGAAGCCCGCACAAACCGCCCCCCTTCTTTAGTCGCCTTTTACGACTTCCCCGGGGAGCTCTGGGCTGCATGCCAATTATTAGTTTCCCGGCCTGCAGGGGGCAACAGCAAGGCGGCGCTGTGGTGTAAGGTTATATATTAATAATTACATTAAAATTACCTTAAAATTAATGCATTATCATCAAACACATAGGGAGATTTCTAGAAGCCACATTTCTAGAAGCCACGTCCAGGTTAGGCTAGATGTTCTTCACACGGCAAACACAGGATAGGAGTTAGTTGAGCACTCTTATACCCTCATAGGATATATTTAGTGTTCATCAACCAGCAACTAATAACGTCCTGCTATAATGTATGAGTTGAACAGCTGAAGCCTGAAAGTCCTGCAGGCCAGTGACCTCTAAGCAGCAACACGACGCATTGCATAGCCTATAGCTCAGTGTTTGCAGTCATTAGTAAGCGGCCGCCGTGAAGCCCACACTACACAATATTGACATCCTGTTCAACTTGGCAACAAAGCCCTTCGCTGAATATTTATCCACAAATCCTTCGTCATGAGCTTTTGCTTTAAAACCTGCACTATATTGGCTACATAGCTCAAAGATTTTTGATACCGGTACTATAGGCCTAAACACTGCTTGAACCGAACAAAAAAGACAACGAAAGTGATGAGATGTGAAGGTCTAGGTCAAAGAAAATGATAACAAAAAGAAATTGCCATTAAAACGCAAACAATATTAATTAAATTACTCCCATTACGCCGAAACAAATGAGCGCATGATATTACAGGTGTTAGAATTAAAGTTTTAACATCGCAACAGTGTTTTAATGAATTCATAAAACAAGAATCTTACGCTATACTCAACACTTAAAGTAACAACTAAACTTGTTACTAAATAATATATAGTACTACAAACTTATTGTTAATAAGCTCATCAATAAAGCATGTTTCATTAACTACAATAATTGAGCATCTTAAGATTTATTTATAATTATAACAACTACTAGTACATTAAGTATGCACAATAAAACATAATAAAAATCTTTAATATAGGTGTCGTACCGACGACCATGAGCGTGAACTCGAAACCCTTCTTCACCGATTTCCTGTGCACTTGATTGGGCAGGTTCGCAAAGCCGACATAGCCAGGGAGCTCCGGATTTGAAAACTGCAACAAAATGTTTAAATTTCACAGAAACATGGAAAACTTTAGGGAATCGACGTTAGACCATAACAACATTAAACAGGCTTACATTGACATCGTTGGGGATTTAAGAACCAGTGTCTTACTAGGTAAGAGTATTACAGTCTGGTTCAATGCCTCTTCTCTGGCAAGTGAAGTATTGCTCCCCCTCATTTATTGTCTTTTATGACTCTCCAGGGGAACTCTGGGCTGCAGATCTAACATCTTTTTTATCCCCGCAGACTCATAATAATCAGCTCACGCTAAGAACCGCAAAAATGCGGCTTATGCATGTGCACAAAATTAAACAAAGGCACAACAAAAATGAAATCTTTAAAATTCTATCTAGAAAACAGTATGCACTATTTATTGTTCTCTATGCAAAAAGCTCAAATTGCTTTAAAGTAATATCTTTAATTCGCTACAACACATCAATAAATTTTGAACAAGCTCAAACAGAATTCTGGAATTTCAAAGTTCCAATTAAGCCATGCACTGGCCGAGCACTGCTGATGGTCCACATAATACAAGATTCATGTAAATAAATAGTAGCGTTTAGAAGCATCAAGGAGATCTGGCTGAAGTAAGCAAGCAACCAGAGAACAATCAGATACCACTAGTACGCGCAGCGCTACTACTTCGTTTCCTAATATATAATATATATAATGTGTATCTAGCTATGCGGCCTGATAACTAGACACAACTGACGACCCATACTTCCTGCCAAGAATTTCTGTCAAACATATACCAGACACTATCAAAATATCGTATGACTAACACCATGCTCTAAAGTGAATATTTATAATTATGACTCAAGCAATACCTACAACTGCTGCAGACTCAAATGAGTATTATAATGAGCCTACAGTATCATACAATATAGGCGCACATGGACACCATTAAAGGTACAGTAGTTCATACATTTCAAAAAGATACCAGAATGAATTGACAAGCTGATTAGGCTGCTGGCATACTGCCGACTGCCTATATAGGATGCTGTTACATCAACATTAGCAAAGTCCTAGTAGCGCCTTCAAAATCTTTTCACACAACATGGTAGACTAATCTCTGAGTGATTCTTATGCAGTAGCAATTAGTGCACTCCGTTTATATTGCCTGTATCTAATCACCAATTCAGGGCCAAACAAACTGAACTAGGTCTAACCATTCTTGTACACAGTATCATACTCCAAACTTGTTTCACAATGTTTTGTTTCTGAATCAGGCTTCGCATTTAATATTCATCATTTCGATATCAATTTCCAACAATGAAAAGGCAATGGTGTGAGGCTGCAATGCAGAGAAACAACCCACATTAGAGAATCCAAAGGCTCTCAATTTGCTGCATTTATACATCAAGGGTTGGCTAACCAAGCGCATAATTTCACAAATCATTGCTCGCATGCACACTGTAGTAAACAGAACTTCAGGCTTGTAAATCTACAAAGTGCACTGAAATGTTATCGGTGTAGGCTACTGTAGGCTACTATTAGCAAAATGAATGCAGTTAAGCAATACACATAATGCTATAATTTAGGTAAAAAAATTAGACATCAATCTTGCAGGATATTGTTAGAACTAGCCTAGGCGATCACATAATTAACGTAATTATCGGTTGGCATGAAAATTAGATAGTACCATGAGTCTGCATGACCCTTGGCACAATGCAACCTTTTCTATTATTCATCATAGTATTCAGTTCATTGGCTGAGAAGTTTTCATTTGCATTTGCATCTAAAGGCTAATTAGCTCAGGTTAACAATCTTTCTAAATAGGCATTTAGAGGGCTAAGGGCCTACTATAGCGTCTATCGTTGCATTCATGCACCCGAGAGCACTCAGTAGTTGTAGGCGCTATAATAAATGGGCTTGAAACATAATGCCACATAGGATTCTGCAGTATTGCACTCTCCACAGAACTGAATACTTTGGTTGGCAACTGTGTCAACAATGGTTAATAACTGTCATTTTAAATATTACATTTATCGATCAATGATCAAGTAAACATCATAATTCTTTCTTCAAATATCAATGTATAAATATATAAAGTGGGTAAGAAAGATGCTACGAGGTTTCTCTTGTCTTTCAACTAATTTACAGGTTACCACCTATCATATCCTTTGGCCCCTTACAATCTATTATTAAATTATTATTATTCAACATTATTTACATTAGCATGACAGTTGTCATCATCTAATTACTGTTAAACATGTATCTATTTATCTTGGAAGGCATGTACTTCTATCAAGTGTATTTAGCATACAAATGGTGCCAATATCAATATCTCACACATTCAAAGATGCAATTGTTTCAACAGATCAAAATTAAGCACAAACGCAGAGTATTTCATTGTACACCAACATGCAATGCTGCAAGCATGTCTGGCACGCATCACAGTGCACTTAGTAAAACTTCAAATGGAGTACTGGAGAGCTCAGTAACTTCACTATAACAGTAATACCTTATCAGTAAAGACTGACACGGCCTGAAGAAGCCTCAGGTAGCTTTGAAGCAGTTCAGCCACTGCATTCATCAATGAGTCATCCAGAAGCC
>JAQIWG010004204.1:0-16447 GCA_034695025.1 Chamaedrilus cognettii | reverse complement strand
CAGCCGCAGGCTACCTAGGTAGAGGTGCGTTGGGTGATCCTGGGGGGGCGCATTGGGGGCCTGGGGGGGCGAGGGTGCAGCGGGTTCTTTTGGGGTGGTTGTGGGGGTGAGGACCTGGGGTCGGATGGGACCCCCTAGCGTAGGGGGAATAAAGGGCAATGGATGGGAGTTGTTGTTGCTAAGTCCAGCTGTTGCTGCGAGGGGACTTGTTGCGTTTGTACTATTGGCGCTGATGCTGTGATAGCTGCTGCTTCTAGTCGTGTCCTTCTTTGAAGTATGGTGGCTGCTGTTGCTGCTGTTGATGATGTTACTCCTGCTACTGACTGGGCCATCCACACTGCCGTTGCTGTTAGTTCTGGTACTAACTGGGCTACGTGCGCTACTGTTGTTAGTCCTACCGCTGACTGAGTTGTTCACACTGCTGTTGCTGGTAGTTCTGTTAGTTCTGTTACCTACTGGGCTTTGTACGTGCATCCTGGTACTGGATAGGTTGCTGCTTTTGTCGTTATGTCTCGCAGTACAAAACTGATGTAGCCTGGTTAGTCTTTCTTTGATAAGTTCCTCCCACTGCCGCCGAGATTTACGTGTAAGCCCCTCGTCCTGTAGGCTAGACTCTCTGATAGACCCCTCCCCCTGTAGACTCGACTCACTGCTAGGTCCCTCCCCCTGTAGGCGTGACTCATCTCTAAGCTCTGCCCCCTGTAGACGTGACTCGTCTGTAAGCTCTGCCCACTGCCCCGTTGTCTTGTGTGGTGCCCTCATTCGCCCGTGCGCCACACTTCTGGTGCGGCGTCGCGTTCTGTGTCGCAGCGACGCGTCTGTATACAGACACACACGTGCAGGGTCACACACGTACACACACACACACACATTGAATGTTCAACATTACAAGTTTGACACATTTACCCTGACCTGGCCACTCCTACCGATACACACACACACGCGCGTGCGCGCCTTTTGTGGCCACATTTCCGCTTACGCAGGGGTAGGCCATTTGCAGCCATGGACACCCACCCTCCACTTTATCCTATCCGTCGCATCCTCACGTCTCAGTTTTCTAGCTTTCATATCCTGCTCTGTCAAGCTTTTCCACGTCGTTTCCGGTCTCCCTATACGTCTCTTCCCATCTTCCTCATAATCCATACATTTCCACACCCAATAATCCGGTTCGTTTGATTGGGTGCGGAAATGTGTGGATTGTGAGGTAGCTGCTAAGAGACGTATAGGGAGACCCAGAACGACGTGGAAAAGCTTGACGGAGAAAGATATGACTTTTACCGATGTCACGCGTTTTCAATTTATGTGATGATATTTTGCAATTTATGGTTTGAGTACGCAATGCATGTATTATTTAATCACCAGATACGGCAATATCTATGGTGTATGTATGCATGTATGTACGTATGTATATTGCACTTTTAACGCACCAAGAATATGTCATGCAAACGGAGATGGAATAACATCGTTTGCTTGAATCGTAGGTGCGGGAGAAGTGCAACAGACTACAAAAAGTATCGTCAGTGCCTGTTCTGGATATCAGAGAAATGTGCCAAAAAATTATCGCAAGATGTATTTTTCTTCTGGTCTTGCCTTTTTTCGCCAAAAAAAAAAAAAAAGTTCGGCTTATTAACGCGATAAGCTCATCGCTTAACTCCCTTCTGATGCGCTATGGCATGCGTATATTAAATTTATTGCGCGTTTATCATCGTAGCACCAGTGATCGAGCTGTGAAGGGCGAAGCAACACGAAATTGTTGCTACACGTTATTTTTGTGGTTTTGAGTCTGAGAAATTTTGCTGCATTTAATTTTCGCCAACTGTTGATAAAATTCTTCTTTGACGATTTAGGAAATTGTCTGATCAAGCCGTGTGTGTGATGAAAGCGCCCTCTTTGTGCAGACACCCCTTACGCATGCTAGCGTATATAGCGAGTGAAAAGTCTGTGGTTTTTCTATCACCCTGTAATTGTGTAAATATATTGTACGGTATAGAATTATACATATAGTTTTATTAGATGGGCGATTTGCTGAAAAGTGGATTCAATTGAGGAAAACCTGGCTTAGTATGCAAATACATTTGCATACTAAGCATAATTTGCATGAAGTTGAATTGGCGCAGACTTTTTTTTGACCTTGCAACCGTTGCTAATGGAGTATTTTAAAATAGTAATTGATTATGATGACAACTATAAGAATGAAGATTCAAGATTGTACAAAGTTGGTCACTACATGTAGATGTGCACTTGCTTTTACTTACTTTTGGAAAAGGTTATTAAATAATCCTCTGAGAAATGCAATTGTGCGTCGTTTTCTATTGGTTGATTTGAAGACTGTTTATTCGCTGAACGCGCTCTGGTTGGCTGATGTTGAGTTGACCTCACTGATCTTGTTTCAAAGCTACTTGACATTGAAAAACCATCAGATCGTAATTGAGTAGTAACAGCTGCGGAAATTGTTTTGTTAGATTTTGCGCTAACGTTTGTGACCACTGCTATCATTGGTGTCCTTGTGGACACTGTATCCAATAGGGTATCAGCCGTTGGTGTGCATAGGTTTTCTGATGCGGTCTCAGATGGTACAAACGTTGTGATTGGTCGGTTCATGTCGGCCGATGCTCTGTCATTTGTTCCGACTGTCGCCATTGGCTGAAACGCTTTTGCTGATAAACTTTGTAGCAGCTCTCTCGTTGGTCGATTTGTTTTTATCGCTGCGTTCTCGGATGTACGGCTTGTGTCGATTGGTCGCTGGCTTGCAGTGGTGATCATGCTTTGTGATGGGCTGGATGCTGTGATTGGTGGGCTGTGTGCCCTGTGCGAGACTGTGATTGGTGGGTTGCGTTCCCAGAGAGAGGCTGTGATTGGTGGATCGTGCTTCCAGAAAGAGGCTGTGATTGGTGGGCCACGTGCCCAGAGCGTGAGTGCTGATAGGGCGAACAGCAACGTGCAGCAGCAGCAGTGGACGCGCAGCAGTCGCAGCACTCGCGCACAACGCATCGCACGCCTCACGTGCGGTCTATTTTTAGATCTTCTGCGCAGATTCAATATTGGCATCGGTGATTACAATTCTATAAATAGACACAAGAGAGTCAAGTTGCAAATTAAAGCTCTGATGATGCTGGAGTGGATCATCAACTTGAACTTGAACTGTGTACCTGTTTGATCAACTTAACTCCTTCTTAGCTAATCCTATAGTAGCCTAGTCTATGCTACTCGCAACTCTACAACTCTTTTCTTTTCAGAGATAAGTATCTCTGACACAAATAACTATCTCTAACACAGATAACGTCTCTGACACAGATAATGTATCCTTCAGCGCTAGTTACTGGCTGGCTATACTATATAGCTGCTGTTGCTATCACGCTCCTCCTCGCACTAACGCCTGTGACTATACACACACACGCGCGCGCAGCCACGCGTCATGTGACCTCCCCCCCCACACGCAACCCCCCTGTCATGTGACCTGCTGACAACGCTTCGCGCGCTGCGGCGAGTGTACATTGGTGACGTCACAAGCCGCAGCCGCGTGTTGCTGCCGCTGAACGACGCTTTCGCATCGGCGTCGAGAGCCGCTTACGTCGCGCGTTGCGCTGTGGCCTTGTTTCACTGAGTGTGTTGTTGTTAATCTTACATCCCGGACAGTGACTGTTATGTATTGTATGTATGCATGTTGATCTGTAGCGAATAACGCTGTTTGGTGAATAAGCTGAAGTGATAATCCTAGTAGGCCTATCGGTGAGTCTTTATTCAATTATGCTTCACAGTGTCATGATGATTTACACTTGCACACACACACTTGCGTTTTGTGGCCGCATTCCCCGTTTACACAGGGGTAGGCCATTTGCAGCCATCAACACTCGCCCTCCACTTTATCCTATCCGTCTCATCCTCAAGTCTCAATTTTCTAGCTTTCATATCCTTCTCTGTCAAGCTATTCCACGTCGTTTCCGGTCTCCCTATACGGCTCTTCCCAGCTACTTCATAATCTATACATTTCCGCACCCAATCATCCAGCTACTTCATAATCCATACATTTCCGCACCCAATCATCCGGTTCCTTTCTCAAAACATGCCCCAGCTATCTCAGTCGGGTTTCTCCTTACCACCTCCCCCACTGCCTCCAACCCCATTCTAGCTCTCAGATAAGCACTATACTTCCTCTCTTTCAATGACATTCCACTCATCCACCTCACCATTCTCATCTCTGTCCGCTCAAATCAAATCGGGTCTTTTGATCGGCCTTCATTGCCCATGTCTCACTACCATATATCATTGCACTTTTTTCACACGCTTCATATACCCTTCCTTCCAGCTTCAGCGATATATACTTTTCAGTTAGAATTTGTGAGAGCTCTCGGAACTTCCCCCTTTTTGGCAATGTCAGAATTGCTTTTATGCAGTTTTATGCAGTTGCTTTGAATACCTCATTGGTCTTGCTGCATTATAGTGAAGAAAATTATGAAAAGCGCTCAAAATTGCGCCATCTTGCTAATGCATTTGAACTAAAGTATCCAACTACAGGTTAAATCTTGTACACTTCAAACATCTGTTTTCACAAACCTTGTATTCCTTAACTATATAGCAAATCGCTAGAAATGCCTTCTAGAGTTGACCCAGGGATGCAAAGTCGCAAACGCAATGCTGCAAAGCGGCTTTCGCAAAGCCACAAAATTCATTTTAACTGAAATATCCCACTAGGGGTTAAACAGTTTTGTGGAGTTGCTATGATAGAGTTGCCAATATAGAGTTGCTTTTGGAGTTATGTTACTTTTATGTTATTGTTATTATTCTTAGTATTATTATTTCACAGTTACTTCTATCCTACAACAATGGATAAGCCATCTGAGTTAGGCCTACTTGTAAATTTGAGCGTTCTGCTATATCAGAGCGTCGTGCATTTGGGCTCTGTGGTATCATCACGCTGTCAGTTTGACAGCGGACACTGGAGCACTATGCTTAGATTTCCCCAGGGACCGCCCCTTCCCCCCCTCCGGTCAGTGTGCCTGAGGGGGGGGGGGGGTAGAACTAATTGATCAGGAGGAGGCGCCATATTTTGACAATCTGTCTAACGTGTGGACTAAGCGTCGACCGTGTGGGAGCGCTGTAGGCGTTTGAAAACTGGGGGTGGGTTTGATTTTAGGGATGTGTGCTTGGTTTAACTTGGGCCAACTGTATATAATACAGCATCATGTGCAGCCAGCACCCCCTCTCGCTCTTAACAACTTACTACTAAATCTATATATCTATGTTTTACAGCATATTATGGTATTAATGAATAATGGAGTTATACTACGTTTCAGTTTTAAAAGACGTCGTCGGGGACCTACATGTAAGTGTTTTAAATAAATTTAATATATAACTTGTGTATAATATCACATTCTATGCATTCAGAATTTGTGGAGTAATTCTGATGTTCCAGTATTTTGTTACTGTGATCTGTTCTTAATTGGACAGTGGATACTGAAATGAACAGAGCGCTGCCTTATATGTAAGCATGCGCTTGATGCTGGCTACTCAGTCCCTTCTCATCAATATGTGCATCTGTGCAGTTTACAATACTAGGGAGAAATGAATTTGAGGAGGATGAGGCCTAACTTTTCCTTGCAGAGCAAAGGGAGAAAGCTGGTGGAGAGGGAGGAAAAGTAAAAAGACATATTTGACGCTGTGTCGTTGAGATATTGATGGATTTACTGTTAAAACCTCAGTTTTTTGTTGAACAACAGCGTGGGTCACCCCTGTGGGTTTCCCCCTGCAACCCAGGGAACAAAGAATTGACTTGCAGCCCAGAACTCCCCTGGCAAGTCGTAAAGGATGATTAAAGAAGGGCGGTTCTATGCGTGGCCCTCCGCACAGAACCGGACTGTAAGAATCTTCGTTTTTCGTTACTATACAGGGCCAAAATCAAAAACCAGGATCCATACCAGCGAGGGCGTTGTCTGTGTATTATTGTGTACTACTGAACTGTTGGAGCCCCGGCCAGGCAACCTACAGGCTTGGCGCTATAGGTTCTTGGGCATCTTGGACTGCAGTAACGACGGCTGTCCACTAGTGACATCTTAGGGAACTTAGCCTCTTGTATAGGGAACTATCTGTTACTGGTCTCAGCTGTGTGATTGGTATTAGTTGAGGCCTCTCATTATAGTTGTAAGACAATGCGCAAGCAATAGTTAATTATAGTTATTGAAGTTATATTAGAATAGCGAAGTAGCGCGCTGACCAGGAAGAAGTTGCCGTCCGTGTCCTAGCGGCACGGACTTGTATAGTCAGCCTATCGCTGCGCTAATGGTAGTAATACCGGCAGGTATCACGTGTAGTTACATGGCCAATGTGTCCGCTTGGGGAAATCATATCACATAAGGTCACTGTTATAGATCAGTACAGGTAATTCACCCATAATTTACCTCTCGTGTGAGGACCTGACTTGTCAGTTTAATGAACACCTTGATAATGTTGATTGGGTTGTACACATATATAGTTTGAGTGGATGTGGTGGTGCAAGGGTTCAATCAGCATCTCGATCTGCAGTCAATAATTTCTCACTACCATGCTGTGTTGTTTGAGGTGGCTTCAGTCCAAAGCCATTTGTACAGGGTTTTTCTGATTGATGTCCGATCTGATGGTTTTAAGTTTTTGATTTGGAGGTCTGACATTTTGGTTTGGAGGTCTGACAGACAGATTTGTTATAATAAACCCTTAAATGCGTGATTTGTTGTTCTGCCTTCAAAGAACTTCAAAAATCTCTGTCTCCAATCGAGGGTGTCATAGGCCCAACTACTCGAGTGTATTTTATTTTTATTTTTTTAAATTCAAATTGAATCTTTGCCCAAAGCGAGAGACTGAGATGACGTCTGCTTGCAATGAAACGGACCTTAAATCGACCATCTCTCAGTCGATATGTGCAATTGTAGACAAGGCATAATTTCTATTTGGCGCCCAGGATCTACCAGAAGGCGCTGTGTTGTTTTGTGCAGGCTCGGTGCCGCAAAAATAAGTGTTTGGTGAACGCTGCAGGCTTCATTTTAAAGGGGCAGCGTAGGTACTACATTCAAATCGACTCGCTGTAGTCACTGTGGTGATTGTAATGCACAATGCTACGTTAACAATGACCCTGGGTATGCATGTAGAACATGGTCATAGTGTCGCTGATCCAGTGATAAGTGAAGGAAGGGAAAGTCTCTGTTGCTCTGTTCCAGAGAAAGGCCAGGTCTTGCGATGTAATGTTGATTGTCATAACATGGGTGCATGCTGGTTGTTGTTTAATAGATGAACTGCTGATGAACTGAACTGTTTAATAACTGCTTAATCGCTGACGTGGATACATGCAGGTTATATTTAGAAACATATCTTGTTGTATTTGTATGTTGAATGATTGAAGCCGCACGGCTTGTTTTCTTCAATAATCGTCTTGATCAGAACTCTTAGCCTGTACTGCTAAAGCTTGCCTGTTTACTTAAAAGCCTTTTGTTGTTTTATCCCTCTGCTGTTGTGTAGAGCCTGCTGCCTGCTGTAGGGCGGTCAATAGATCCACGGCGCCTCGCTGTGGGGCCTTCAATAGGCTTAGCAATGTTTATTGGGCTTAGTATGCTATATGGCCTGTAGCGTAGTAGTCGGTGTCGTCAACACTCTATTCAGAGTCCTGTGTGAACCCTAGCACTGCCATAAATAACTTGTGCTACCCAACCCCTTCTAATTGAGTGCTAAATGCTCCTCATCCTCCCTCCCTATTTATGATGTCTGTGTAGCCAGTGATTTTTAAAGGGAAACCCCTCCCCCAAGGACGAATGAACACCGCCCCAGACCCCAAGGCGTTTGAAGCACCCTTCTTTCGAACACTTCCCCACCCCCAACATTTTTAAACACCCCACCATATACAAAATTCTGCGAAAACCACTGTACAGCTAGTAGGCTACAATACAGCTGCACACCCCACCAGTCTACCCTCCCTACCAGTCGTCCCCTCTCGCCGAGTCTACCCCCCCTCCGCTAAGTTTACACTCCCCACCCCCCCATCCCCCCCCCTGTCACATATGAATGTTAATCCTTTTGCCGCATTGCCGCCCGAGCGAGACATCATGGTCCAGGCCTGTCTGCAGCACTGTGTGGCTGGGAGGAGGTGTGGGCCTGGAGGAGCTACAACTCCCCTTCAATAGCCCTTGAGATTATTACACCCCCCTCTTTTCAATATAGAATCCGATTCCCTGCAGAAATGTATGATATAGTTATGTAGTGGGTTGTGTAGAAAGCGTTTGTGTACATGCAAAATGTAAGTGGGCCCTTGTTCTCTCCACACCGCGGTCGTCGGTCGCACACTTTTGTATATTTTAGCAGGTACATTGAGCCCCCTTCCAAACATATGCATGTGTGCGCCACAGCTTGCGGTGCCAAGCGATGATAGAAGGGAAGGTTATTCAAGAGTTGGCCTAGTGCTTGCTTTAATTCTAATTATGCAAAGATATTTAAAATAAAGATATAGAAAAAAAAGTGTAATAGCAAATAGGTTGGAGTAGGTCAGTGAATCTGCACTTCGCTCGCTGTATCAAGGCTCTTGTTCACGCTGTACCCCTGAACCATGCAGCGCTCCATTGGTCAGGAGCGTAACTGACCCCCTGACTCCGTGTTCCATTGGTCAGAAGCTTGACAGATATCCCTGACCCCGCATCCCATTGGTTAGAAGTGTAGCTGATCTATCTGACCCTGCGTCCTGACCTATCTCCCCATCTGTGGGGAATTGCAAGGATGTCAATCAAGCTTGTCACTAATAAGTGACAAGCTTGATTGACTTCTTTGATTCAACTCTCCACTATTTATAGTAAGGAGCATGATATAACACCCCTTGACCACATACCCCAGTAGAGGCTAGAGCTGCAACAAGCTAAATTTGACAAAAGCTATAAATGTTTCCGCTTTTTGCAAGCTGTATTCGCCATTATTTGCAATTGCCATTCAAAGAATGGGTTTGGCACAAAAACTACCATCTGGTTATTAAAACGTTCTGATCTGAATGGGGTTCCTTCTTCTTCTTTCCTGAACAGCATGTTTCAAAGAGTATACAATTTGATACCACAATGTTCAAAGCTATGCAGTAATAATGTTGTAAAACTTGGTTAAAAGTTGCAGAGTTGCTTCAAGTCTGTGTAGCCACAAGTAGTCGGTCCACTTACAAACAACTCGGGGCAGCTCTCGTTGTGACCTGGGCGCCTGATCGGTGACACACTTCTCACAGTATAGATTAGACCGCTCATGCAAGTATTGTGTATGTTATGTTGCTTGGTCGTTTGTAATATATCTATGAACTGTCTGGTTTCGATCTCGTTATACTATTTTGTGTTTGCTCGAATTATGATCGTTTTTTCAATATTTTGAAAGTACCGGGGTACAGTTAGAAGAAGCAAACCAGGGAAATAAAAATTACAAAGCAAGGCTACTGCAAAATGAAATTTTGACTGCACTTCATTTTTGCGTTTTTGGACACTGTCCATTGTATATAGCTTAGAACTGCAGCTTTATTTTGCTGCATGTAATTTTCGTGAGCTTTACATGTATGCGAAAATTTCATGTTTTTCAGTATTCATAATCAGTGTTATTAGGTATTAGGTAGGTAGCAGCAAGTTAGGAAATATTATGGACATAAGGGCGTATGGATTTATTTCTGATGTTGTTTTTGTACTGCCCCTGATGGCGAATAAAAGATAGAAGTAGCAGTAAGTAGTTTAAAACTATGAACAAGTGCGGGATTAGTGAATAAGTAGTAGATCTTGTGAGCTAGATAAGTCATGTGTACTTCTATTTCGATCTATAACCATTGCTGTCTAGAGGAATTAGTAAATCAACTAATGTTGGACTGCAAGTTGCTAGATCGGTGCCGCTTTGTCTGTACCAGGTCACACGGAGAGCGTGATGTAGCGGTCGCATCTAAACAGCTCTTGTAACACTAAGCAGTACCAGAGCAGCAGCCTGCATAACTGCATGTAGCTGTAGGGCCCCTAGAGGCAGGGTGGGGTACAGACAGAGGGGAAGGGGGTTCTTATGTTCTAGAGTTCTAAGACATTCATTTGTCAGATTGATCTCATATATCGATTAGAGTAAGTGATCACCAATTGCTATTTATAGTTCTATAGTATGGTAGGCCTACTGCGGAATTGACCCTGGATAAGTCAGCGGGGTATACAGGACACAGGGTTTCCCAAGAAAGTCTGAGGGCTAGAGTATAGTTGAGTGTCTGCTCCCAGGGTCCCCGAAGTCCCTATTGACCCCTTTCGTTGCCTTCCGTGTCCCGTGTTGAGGGCCTTTCCCTGGAGCCTGAGGGAAGCCTCTGGTTGAGTGATCAAGAGTTGGATGGACTTGGTGATGGTTTTAAGCTCTACTGAGAATATTCACGGCCATGTTTGCCGCCAGGGCTTGATCTTTCGGTCGTCAAAATCGCCAAAAAAGATTTTTTTTGGAACGAGCAGTTTGGAACATTTTTTCTTTGGCGAAAGCCCTTGGTGAATTTTATATCCATCCATCTTTCTTAGAAGCTCAATAACTGGCACTATGGTGATGAAGGGAGCAATAAATTGCATATATTCCAGTGCGCCCAATGGCAGCAAATGTGTAACAAAATTTGGCGAAAAAAAGTACGGCCTTGCGAATTTTTTTCAAGACCCAGATGAGGCCCTGGTTGCCTCTCCTGCTACTCTCCCAGTAGCTTTCCGCTAGATCTAGTGCTCTTTCACGGTAATTTGGAGTAATGATTTATTTATTTATTGATTTATTTGATTAATTGATTTATTTTGTTTCTTTTATATATATAGCGCAATCCCATGATCTCTAGTTACATTTTCAATAAACCGCTCGTTTTCTAACGATATCTAGCGAGGGAGTTGTTTTCAGTGAAAAAATGGTATCTGGCGGAAATGTTGCTGTTATCACTAGAATCTAGTGATATTCGCTGTGGTTTCAGTAGCAACACTGCTCAAGGTCATGGCTCCCTTTACCGTGCCACGGCCTGGAACGAAGCTGCTTAAGTGGTCACTTCCTTCTTCATAGCTACACTTGCTCAAGGGTACATTACCTTGAGATTAGGTTTTCTGCTTCAGCCTGGTATTGTTGCCTCAAGGTAGACACAGTATACAGTTGGTTGTACTAGGGCCTGGTGTGGTGTTAACCAGGGTGCTGTTTGAACAATTTCAGCTGGGGGGAGGACGGGGGCAAACACCCAGTTGCTCAATGAAGAGTTATTGGAGTGATCGTGGATAAATATCACAGTAACCAATCATCTCTCGTGAAATAGATCATTGTTCAATTTCTCACAGCTCTGATTGGGCAGATAATGTAATGATCTTCAATGTAACGTCAACTTTTCTTTGAACAACTGGGTCGGGGTTAGTCATGATTTCTGATCAAAAATCGTTCCTGATTTCTTAAAGGAAAAGCAGCTTAACTCTTTTGAACATATTTCTAGGCTTCTTCGGGAGAGAATGTCCGGAAATGGGGGATTGAGCAATTGATCTAGAGAGGCTTAGATCTTAAAAAAATATTGTAACTTTTGTTAAAAGAAAAATGTCTGAGCTGGCATGATCAATCTATATAGTGGGCTACCCCCCTCTCCCCCCTAATAAATATCGTTGAGGCGCGACCCAGTTGTTTGGCTGGTAGCGCGGCGCTGTTGAAACGATTGCAGTGGATTGTTTAGCATTACCCAACGTCCATATTACAAAACTAAATATTTGCACAATGATTTATTATATGGAGTCCAGACAGTAATCTATTGTATGCGGCGCGACGTCTTGTGGCATCGAGGCCTTTTGTGCATTCTCGTATAGCCAGCCTTACTAAAAGCCCCCCTTACCAGGGGAGCTTTGTTTGTACTTTTGGTATTATTATGCTTGTCAAATACCGTGCGAGGTCACTGAAGGGTCGCTGAAGTCGCTGGCTTTGTTGCTACTTTTGGATAACATTATATGGCTTGGACTGACTATATATGACATGAATAACATGGATGGTTGGGTGGACATTAGGTACACTGCAGGCCTGCAGCTATGCATGCTATGCTGACTGCAGAGTGATAAATAAAGTTTGAATGGCTTCGGTTTGATATTTTTATTCTAAGATATAACTCAACGCAATCGAATCGAATCCTATATATCAAGCCGACAGCTAAACGTCTGTCATTAGATGAAGGCTTCTAGTATCATTTCCCACGGCGAGCGGGGAATATTGACTGTTAGTAGCAGTACTCCGAGTGCAGTTCATTGTATTACTCGCCGATGGTAGTGTGAGTGTCTAGTCAAACTGACGTAACGTAGCTGTACAGAGCTGGTGTGTATTTATAGCCTGATATAGCGTATGTAGGCTGCCTGCTGACTTGAGTGGTTACCGTTTATGCAGGCGACGATAATGCTTCTCACAGCCACCTAGTCCGACGTACATGACAATCATGTAGCCTTGTCTATTTAATTAGTTCAATAAAATCAGTACTTGGCTTGTGTGGTACTGGTGGAGTGTTCAGGGGTCGGTACTGCTTGTTTGCTCGCTGACAGACTTGATTGATGCTGCCGCGCTGTCAGTGCATTACTATTCATGACTTTAGTGCCCTACTTCAGACAGTATGACAGCCATTTAATGCTTATAGTTAGTATGCTAATGACATGTTGTGTACCATGTCCTTAGAATAAATGTGTTGCAATACGCGAGCGGTGTAGTATTTTATCTCGGTACGTCTATTTTTATTCTGCTCCTTAATCTTCATCTTTTCTTTTTAAGTTTCGTTGTTTATTGTTCAAACTATGATTTTATTTGTTTAATACTCTATTGGCCTGTTTCTATTTTTGAACAAATATTTTAGCTGGCATGTTCTTTTTTTGCTTATGAAAGACCCCCTGTTATGCTTGTTTCAGAATGGAGAGTCCTCCCACGGGGGCCCGGGGGCGATTGTGATGAACGGAGCGGGGTTCGGGGAGCACATGTCCCCCAAGTCCCCCCCGATGCCCTCTCATCCCACGTCACCCAACCACCTTAAGCCCGGGTAGGCTCGCCTCTCATTAATGACTTCTTGTTGGGAGAGGGGACGGACTGATATCGCTATGCACCAGTGTTCTCACTTTCCGAGCAATTGCTCGATTTGAGAGCAATGGAGTGTCTCATCGAGCTATTGCCGAATGCGCAGTTCGATTATCGAGCAATCGAGCAATATATTGAGCAATTTGGCTATTGTTGAAGCTAGAAATTGAGTGATATAAAGGGGAAAAAATTGATATTGAGAGTGAGTTTAGGGTGCATAAGGCTGTGAATCAAGCATCGAGCGCCGGGTATTTTTTGGACGAAAACTTTCTGTAAGCACCACCACCCCCACCCCTCCGCGCTCGTGAGTTCGTTGTGAGAGGGAAAATTGCGGCTGGGAGGAGTAAAGTGAATAGACACATAGGACATTTGAAGATCATGCACTATGGAGCGATAATGATCAACATTGAGCAATTTTGTCAGGTCCATCAAGCAGAATGGTTCATGTCAAGTGCGAACACTGGTATGCACCATTGCTGTAAACTTTGAGTTGGCTCAATCGCTGAATTACCAGCTAAGAAACATGGCCTAATGCCCTTCCTGACGCCAACCACATAAATGATTATCTGGCACAGGGTTAGCAGCTAACGACACTTGTGTGTTTAACAGCCTTGCTGAAGGGCCTGTAACGCATGGTTTCGTAGAACTTTGCAGGCGCAGGGACTCGAACTTAGATCCTCTGGACTCTTTGTCCAACACCTTGACCACTACACCACAGCGCCTCGCTATTCTATTTCAGATGCTGAAATTAAATTTTTTAAACGGAATGTAATGATTTCTGTGACGCCAGGTTCCTGGTGTCGTTCCTGGTTGACGCGCGGGGGGGCACTCACCGGGGCCGGCGTCACTCGGGGGTGGACGTCCTCATTCCCCCCAACACTGTCCCCGCTCCCACGCGCATCACCTGCAAGCTCATCAAGAGGGAGAAGGCGGCCTCCCTGCCCCCTCTTAACGACGGAGAGACCCTTGCCAGCAGGGTCCTGGAGACTGGACCAACAGGAGCGCAGTTTAGTGGGTGGGTTATTCTTGATTGGACCAATAGGAGCACAGTTTATTGGATGATCGTTCTAGATTGGACCAATAGGAGCACAGTTTAGTGGGTGGGTCGTCTTTGATTGGACCAATAGGAGCGCAGTTTACTGGGTGGTCGTTCTAGATTGGACCAATAGGAGCACAGTTTAGTGGGTGGGTCGTATATTATCCACGAATAGGAGCACATTCTATTATAAGTTCATACATTTTCGGGAGGGTCGTGAAATTGAACCTTAATTACTGTTGTGTGTAGTGCGGTGTGTGGTGTGTAGTGCGGGGTGTGGTGTGTAGTGCGGTGTGTGGTGTGTAGTGCGGTGTGTGGTTTGTAGGGCAGTGTGTGGTGTGTAGTGCGGTGTGTGGTGTGTAGTGCGGTGTGTAGTGTGCATGTAGGGTGTAGTGTAGTGTGTGGTGTATAGTATGGTGTGCGGTGTGTAGTGCAGTGCAATTTGTGGTGTGATGTGTAGTGCGGTACAGTTGGAGCTGCCTCACTTTGCGTCGCTGCGTGACGGGGAGCGAGAGCTGACCATCCTCCGCAGCGACAATGGACTTTCCTGGACTGAGCACAAGAACATGCCTGCAGTCCAGTCCATCTCTGAGGCCGAAGGTAGGCAGGCAGTTTGAGTTATTGCCCGCGGTCCAGTCCATCTCTGAGGCCGAGGGTAGGCAGGCAGTTTGAGTTATTGTCCGCAATCCAGTCCATCTTTGAGACTGAGGGTAGGCGGGCAGTTTGATTTATTTTCTGCGGCCGAATCCATCTCGAAGGGTAGGCAACCAGTTTTACTTTTTGCTCGCAGTCCACTCCATCTCTGAGGCCAGTGGTAGACGGGCATAGTTTTTTGCATGTCTATTTTGATTTAATTTCTTGATTGTGTGCCTCTTTGTTCAGTTTCAAATTTTATATGATTTTCAGATATTAACAGGGCCTTCAGCAATACCTGTTAGCTCGCAAGTCGCAAGTATCACCAGCTGCTGACCACCGTGCCAAATAATTTATGATTCTGATTGGCGTCAGGAAGGGCATCCGGTCATAAGAACCAAGCTCAAACAGTCCCAAGAGCTGTGTCCATGTTGAATAAAAGGTGATTAGTTACAGACTTGAACTGAATACATTAGTTACGGTGCTCGCTCACATAGCGCCATCTGTTGCCACAGACCCAGTGTCCCCCGGGCGGGCCGACAGACTGGTGGCGCGTATCTCCACCGTAGACTTCCCGCGCTACTTTGTTGCGGTGACGCGTATGACGGTGGACAGCAGGGCGGTGGGGGCGCAGGGCGGCAGTCTAAAGTCAAGCGTCATTCCCCAGGTACAGGCGGTGTTCCCACCGCGCGCCGTCAACAAGGAGACCAAGGTCGGACTGCAGGTGAGTGCTCACGGCGCCATGTGTCGCCATCTATCAGCTTTATCCCAAGTAACTACTCTAAAAAATTTAATTTTTTTTGTTGCGAATCAGTCAAATTATCAAAAACTACATGAGCGAAAATAAAGCTGCATAAGCTATTTATAATTGGCAGTCCTCATAAACACGCAAATTAAGTGGAGCTAAATTTTGAAGAGGCAAAACTGCGAAAATAATATGCAGTAAAAATTTCATGTTTTACAGTACTATATTGTACAGTTTCTTTTTACCAAACCGGATGCCCTTCCTGTCGCCAACCAGAATAATAAATTACTCTAAACGATGATTATCAGCTAGCGACACTTGTGTTTTTAACAGCCTTGCTGAAGGGTCTGTAACGCATGGTTTAATAGTTGCCGGCGCTGGGACTCGAACCGTGGTCCTCTGGACTCGAAGTCCAACCACTGCACCACAGCGTCTCGCTGTGGTGTAGATATTATATATTATATTATTATCATTTGTACGATACGCTATATTACACGCAGGTCGTAGCGGTGCGCAACGAGACCCTGCAATGCATGCAGGGTCGGGTCGTGTCCCTCTCACTTATGATATATGTACATTATATCGTGGACTGACTGCTACACTCACACACCATCAGAGAAAAACCTCGAACGGAGATATTCCCGTTTTATGTTTTTTGGTTGTGTTTTTTCCTGTTCTTTTCTCGATCACTCTGCGTGTAGGAATCCCAGTGAAATAGAACTTGTATCAACATGTTCAGAAATTATTCAGTTTTCCAAAGTAGTACATCCCTAGAAATATGTAATTCTATCGAAATATCGTTTCAGACGGGATGATGTATTGCAGATGGTGCCTTGTTGCACAGACATTTTAGATGGTGCTTTGTTGCGCTAAGATTGTCAAGCATTTAATTGAGGTGGTGCTCTGTTGTTCTGAAAAATGCATTTATCCTTGTGGCACAATCTGAGCACAATCAGTTTTGATTAATAAATCTGTCCATGAATTTTTCTGACAATTAT
>JAQIWG010004203.1:0-16448 GCA_034695025.1 Chamaedrilus cognettii | reverse complement strand
ACCACATGAACTCTGTTTTAGCAGGATTCAGTTTGAGCCTGTTTGATGCCATCCAGGCGTTCACATCAGAAATGCAGCTCAACATCCGGTCACTCAATGTCGCTGAATCGCGTGGATTGGCTACAACTATAGTATATTTCTGAGTCATCATCATCATTTACGTTTTACGTCTACTTTTCCGTGTCAACACAGGTTAGACGTTTCCCACGATGAGACTCCCCCACAACTCTTGATTCGTTGCCATCTCTCTATTCATGCCTCTGCATAACAGCGATTCAATAGTCCATAGCGTTGAAACACCTCATGTAGATTGGCTGTGTACAGAAGAAACAGAAGCATCCCAAGAACACAGCCTTGAGGAACACGGCAGTTCAAGTCGCAGGCCGGCGCCAGGAATCATCAGTCTGCTTGCGTCCCAGAAGATAAGACTTGAGCCATGTGAGCGCTGAACCAGTCACGCCAAAGTCAGATTCTAAACGATGAAAGAGAATGTCGTAGTCCACAGTGTCGAACACGGCGCTGAGATCCAGCAGGGCGAGGAGGGAGATGTTGCCTGTATCAGATGCAGCCACTAGGTCAGAGAACACTCGTAGCACAGCTGTCTCAGTGGAGTGGTTGGTTCTGTAGGCCGACTGATGTTGAAGTAGCAGAGCACTACTTTCAAGATATGGAGTCATTTGATGGCTTATGACGCGCTCCAGAGGCTTGGACAAGAAGGACAGGTTTGAAATAGGCCTGAAATTGCTGATCTCGTAGGGATCAAGGTTTGTTTTTTTTTAGTATGGGGGTTACTATAGTAATTTTCATGCACTCTGGTATAAAGCAGTTAGTTTTCGAGGTGTTCATAAGATCAGTGAGAAAGGGTGTAAGGAGCCCCACACATTTCTTCAGTTGCCAAGTGGGTATGGCATCAGCTTGTGAATACTTGATCGGATATTTCATGACCAGTTGAGCGACAGTCTCTTTAGTTACGAGCTCAAAGTTCATGAGTGTGTTTGGGGGAGCAGCAGCAAAAACAGGCGGGGCAGCGCTCGAGATGAGCGAGCGTATGCGAGAAACCTTATCAACAAAAAAGTCTGTGAAGTTCTCCGTAGAATGAAGTATCTCTGGGTCAGGCTCTGAGAGTCCCATCGTCGCATTCAGTATGCGCCACAAACGCTTCGAATCACCGCCCTCTCAAACACCCTACAAACACCCTATGCACCGACTCCACAAGGCCACTTTCCATATTTCTCAACCGTTTATATTCCATAGCTGCTTTACTCATTTCTACATTCACTCTCATTTCTTTTGCCTCCATACACACTCTTTCCACCTACAAAACTTATCCTTCAATTCTTCTTTGCTCTTTGCAATCAAAACTAAATCATCCATATACAGTAGCTCCCATAGCAACCGAGATCTTATCTCACAGGTAGTCACTTCCATCGCAGCCACGAGCAACGGCAGGCTCAAACTGATACCTGATGTAGTCCAACCTTCACCTCAAATCGATCACTTAGTCCATTGTGTGTTTTCACGAATGTCTTTGCGTCAATATTGCTATCACTGCTCTGATTAGCCACTCCTCAACCTTCAACGTTCTCTGCGCCTACCTTAGTTGACGTCCACTCTCTTGGCACTCTATCAAAAGCCTTCACCAGATCAAACCCCCTGCAGACCAGGGAAGAAAGAATTTGCTTGCAGCCCAGAGCGAGTCGTGAAAGGCGACTAAAGAAAGGGAAGCTGTTCTGTGCGGGCTCCATTGGACTGAACCAGACTGTATATAGTTTTTGTACTACACACGGTCGCTAAACTGAGAAAAAAATCACCAGATCCACAAACTTGCAATATAACTTCACTGATTTAGCTTTATGCTTTTCTTCCATCTGCCTCTCTACGAAAATTCCACCAACTGTTCCATTTTCAAGCAGAAATCCAAACTGCATATCTGTCTTCAATAGTGATTTGTTTTCTTAATCTTTTCTCAAGCACTCGCTCTAGTACATTTATACCATGTTCCAGCAGTTTGATGGCTCTATAGCGACCACATTGCATCGCATTGTCCTTTCCCTTATATATTGAAACTAGAGATCTAAATTTCCAATCCACTTGGATCCTACTATTTCGTGTGACTTCATGGTAAATTTCTGTCATCCACTTTTCTCCCTGCTCTATCGCTGCCTTAATCATTTGTACCACCACTTCTGATGGTCCACCAGCCTTTCCTGATTTAAATGCACTAACAGCTTCCCCAGCCTCACTTTCCTTCTATCTTGTGGCCTCTTAACCATAACTGCAGCAACATTGCCGTCCCATTTAATTTCCACATTTAAAAGCTTTTCCATGTATCCTTCCATCTCTCCTTCACCTCGTTTGCATCAAAAAACATCTTGCCTGCCTCTCTCTTTAAACGTTTGATATTCGTTACATCTTCTACCTCCTTTGCCATCTGCTTTGCGAATTTGAATACATCTTGTCAGCCTTCTTCTGTGTCATCTTCTTACAAATTCATATTTTTTCTGTGTCTTTTGCAATTGCTTGGACTTTTTGCTTGTCTCTGCGAGCTTATACTCTTTCTCGTTAGTCTCCACATCCGCTTCTCCATTCTTTCTTACCTTACTGCAAGCTTTGTAGCATGCCTTCTTCTCGTCTACATTCTTCTACACTTCACTATTCCAGCAACTGGTCTCTGAATGCCTTGGTGGTCCCTTCGTCCTTCAGCATGTCTCTTTAACTGCTCTTAACAACTCGTCGCGCGCCTAGGCCCAGATCTCATCTACATTGCGGCGTTGTCCCACACACCCAATATTAAACGCCCGTTGAAACTCCTTTCCCCGCCTCATCTTTTAATTTCCAGATCTTTAACTTCTTTGCAACAACTTCCTTCGCCCTTCTTTCTTGCATCAAATCGGTATCACAGACCAGCAGGTAATATTGTGCAATATATTGTCCCCCTGTGAGTATTTTGACGTTTCTTATACACTTTAGGCTGTTTCTCCCAATCGTGATGTAGTCTATTGTAGACTGTAATCCCACAGATTCGTATGTAATGAGTTGTTCTTCACTTTCTTTTTAAGCCATGTGTTACACACCACCATCTCTGTCGCTTCCCCAAGCTCAAGTATCACATTTCCTTCACTGTTTCTGGCACTTAATCCAAAACCCCCGTGCACGCCCTCATATCCGTCAGCATCGTTCCCCACATGCGCATTCAAGTCCCCCGCTATCCACACTATCCCCCTGCGGTATCGCCACCACCACCTCCATCAAGCGCTCCCAGATGTCCTCCTTTTCTGCTGCACTACGGCCACTCTGCGGTGCATAGGCCGCTATAACATTTACTGTCCTCTTTCCCAGCATGATCTTTACCCTCATTAGTCTTTCACTAAACCTGGCCACCTCAACAACCTGTTCAATTACACTCTCCACCACTAGTACTCCAACACCATCCACTCTCCTTACCACCCTGCCAGTAGAACTAGCACTTCTCTTTTCGGCCTGTTATTAATCTTGTACCACTGCCCATCCACCTTGCCTCCTGCACACAGCATATCTTTACCCTTCTCCTTGCCAGCGTGTCCACCACCTCCGCCGACCTCCCTGTCATATTCCTACATTAAATGTTTCCATTCTAACTGGCAAACCTCTCTTCCTTTTCCTCAACCCGACAAAAACCATCGGTGTGTGTCAATAGTATCATAAAGGTCCGTGAGGGTTCGTGGTAGCAGTGCCATAGAATGCACTACTGACCAACGTCCCAGTTACTGGACTGTTAATCTACCAAAGCAGGTTGCGTTTGATCATCTGCCGCGCACTACTAATCTTCAATCATTGGTGGTCTGGATGTCAGCACCGTTAGGTACTGACCTGTTTGCGCTGATCGAAGTCAAAGTCAATGCTTAATCAATATTGACGGCATTTAGTATCAAGATGTGTTCTTATATCATTAAACGTTGCTTATGCTGATGAGCATCACCCGGTCACGCACATCATCCAATCATATGCATCATCCAGTCATGCATAGGTTTCATTTTTGCGTGTGCGTTTAGTGAGATGAATTGATAACAATTTGAAGTTCAACATTTCTCAAGGAGCATAATTGATGTGTGAAAGAAATGTGTTTTTAAAAAAAAAATTCAGTGTAGCTTAATTTTTTTCTTAATTGTTCATTTATGACACAGATGTTTAATGTCGAAGCTTTGCATGTGTATTTTTTTTGCAAACTGTGTGTTAAAGCAATAACTATGTTCAAACAATAGCTGCAAACAACTTGATAAATCAGCGCTCTCTCTGTGCTAGAGTGGCATCAATGAGTTGCTCGAGCATGATGGAGGGACAGAGAGTGGGCAGGAAGGAAGACAGAAAGAAAAGCAACAGAATCGACAAGAGGCTGAACAGGAGGTCAATCAAAAGGGCGCGCAGGACAGCAAGCATGAGGGCGTGAAGGAAGACAGGCTGGAGGAAGGGCTGGAGGACAGGCGAGTGAATGAGCAGCAGGGCAGGCAGGAAGGTGGGCAGAAAGGCAAGCAGGAGGACAGGCAGGATGACGAGCAGGAGGGCGAGCAGGAGGCTAAGCAGCGGAGCAAGTGGCGCGACATTCTTAACCCTCTGTCAGTATTTCTACTATAGCGCTGCTAGACTGCTTACACTATAAATTTTAAATATTTCAAGTGAATGGCGGTACTTTAAATCTTGAATCTTCTCCAAAAATATTTAGGGAGCCTCGCAACTTCCACAAGAATTGCTGTATCGTTTTTAATTTTTGCCCGATTTTCAGCATATTTGTAGCAGATAGCAGGACTTGCTCGGGCAACAAAATATTCCATACATGTCTTAACAAGATGTTGACAATTAACCGGAAAGACCGAATTTGTCAACATTTTAAGGGTAAAAATTATTTTAAAACATTGCGCCATATAAATTCCGCCACCACTGAACGGATGTGGACAATTTTTTCAGGGAGCATCATCCTATGTCCGGATTATACCAGTTTGCTTGAATTTTTTTAAAGTGGACAGTATCCTCACGAGCCTCCTCGCTAGATTTTGATAAAGTTGACATTATTGTGTTATCGTGAAGAACTGCCTTGATTCATCTTGATCAATTTATGTTTAATAAAAATGGAAATAATAATAGGCTTAGAGTCCGTTTCGGCGTCTAATGACGTCATCGCAAATCTCCTTTTGCCGTCAGCAATCATCAATGTATAATTGGTGGAAATCCGGGACGAAGAGGTAGGAGAAAGAGTCTACGATAGCCGGGTCGATTATCTATGTGTCCGTCAGAGAATGAAGGGAATCTATGCTGGGAAATGATGTCTTTTTAAACCAGAAGGAAACAACGGCAGGGTAGAACAGGTGCAGAGAGGGAGAGGAAAAGAATTCCAGATCGTAGGTGTAGAAAAGAAAATGACCTTCGACCATTGGCCAACCAAATATCAGAGACACCACTGAGGAGGTGCTTGTCTAAGGATCTTAAAGTTCTGGTTGGTATGTAGGGAGTAATGAGGTCGGAGAGGTAGGAAGGTTGGTGAATTTGTAGTGTCTATTGAAGCAGATGCGTTGTGGGATAGGAAGCCGGTGCAGTTTTTAAGGATAGGAGTAGTGTGATGGTCTTGTCTAATAGAGGGGACTACAACACAGGCCAATGCATTTAGAACTTTTTGAAGCCTTTCAAGGGATTATGCAGGGAGACCATAATATAGTGTGTTGCAGTAATCTAGTTTTGAAGACACGAAGGAATTGGCAAGGATGATACCAGAATTTGTGTCAAGCAATGAACAGACTTGGAGCAGCTGATGTGTTTTTAATAGAGTGTTTTGCAAACGGAGGAAATTTGCTGTTTACAGGCAAGGCCCTTGGCAAAGATGAAACCAAGGTTACGAGTTGAGTCTGTTGGAATTAATTGGGTTCCACAAAAGAGAATAGAAGTTGCAGTGCGTCTAGCGCATTCTTTTGGAGTACCAACGATAAGATATTCAGTTTTTTCCGGATTGACAGATAAGCGGTTTTTGGTTAGCCAGGTATGAGCAGAATCAAGGACAGATGAAAGGGTGACAAGGCTTTTAGTGGCATCAGAGCTTTTAAAAGAAATATAGAGTTGAGCATCGTCAGCATAAAAATGGTATGATAAATGAGTGCCACTTAACATATGGTGTAGAGTGGTGCTAAGACAGAACAGAAGGGGTCCTAGAACAAACGTATGGTAGATCATCGTATGGACCTTTCTGCTGTAGCTGATTTCTCACCGCCGGCCAGCAGTTCGCCGGTCGACGCGCCCCTGTTTCGAGATCCACACACCTGCGTAGCACATGGCAGGGTTTTATTTCTGCAGTCCGAAAAAAGCAGTCCACTGTAAACCATCTATTCGGCCTCCGGCTGCATTGAGCTGCGCCCATGTGCGTCACGGAAGCAATTGCTAGAATAAACATTTAAATTTGTGCTTCGACGGTGGAATATATTCAGACTCAGCTATTTAGTTTTGCGAGAGGGGTGATGCTTCAGGTCTTGCCTACTGCTGCAAACCTGAAGCGTTGGAATTGGGCTCAAGACGCGTCGTATCCACTCTACGCATGCGGGAAACCACTGACAAATGGACACATACTGTCTAAGTATTCATCGTTGACGGGCCTCTACCGCTACTCCATGCGTCAAAATGAAGTGTTGACTCTGATTGAAAACTGACTGAAACCCAATTTCACTGCAAATCAGCTGTTATACGCTGGTCTATCACACACACACACACTTGCGTTTTGTGGTCGCATTCCCCGTTTGCACAGGGGTAGGCCATTTGCAGCCATGGACGCCCACCCTCCACTTTATCCCATCCGTCGAATTCTCACGTCTCAATTTTCTAGCTTTCATATCCTTCTCTGTCAAGCTTTTCCACGTCGTTTCCGGTCTTCCTATATGTCTCTCCCGGCTACCTTATAATCCATACATTTTCGAACCCGATCATTCGGTTCCTTTCTCAAAACATGCCTCAGCCATCTCAGTCGGTTTCTTCTCACCACCTCCCCCACTGCCTCCAACACCATTTTAGCTCTCAGATCGGCTCTATGCTTTCTCTCTTTCAATGACACTCCACTCATCCACTTCACCATTTTCATCTCTGTCCGCTCAAATCGGGCCTCTTGATTGGCCTTCATTGCCCATGTCCTACTACCATATATTATTGTACTTCATACACACGCTTCATATACCCTTCCTTTCAGCTTTTTTTATACTTTCCAGTTAGAATTGGTGAGAGCTATCGGAACTTCCCCCATGCACATCTTGTCCTCATCACCGAGGCTGATTCTGCACCTTCATTGGCGTTAATCATATCACCAAGATAACAAAATTTTTCTACTATTTCAGATGTGTTCTCCCCTACTTTCAATTCCTTGGAACTCAGCTGGACTACTTGACCCGATAGACACGTTCTGCACACAAACACTGTCTTCAAGTTGGCAAGTCTAGTTTTTACACCACAGCATCTCTGATGTATCGAACAAAAGCATTTTATGCATGTAATTGAATTTACACAACACCCTTTCCGCAGACTCCGCACGGCCACTTTCCACATTTCTCCATCGTTCCCTCTCCGCTTCCACTTATCATAACTTTAGTCTTTTCCACATTTACCCTCATTCCTTTCGCCTCCATACACTCATTCCACCTACGGATCTTATCCTTCAATTCGTCTTCACTCTTTGCAATTGACACTAAATCATCCGCATACAGTAGCTCCCATGGCAACCCAGATCTTGTCTCACGGGTAATCACTTCCATCACAGCCACGAACAACAGCGGGCTCAACACTGATCCCTGATGTAGTCCAACCATCACCTCAAATCTTTCACTTAGTCCAGCATGTGTTTTCACTGACGTTTTTGCGTCATTATACATTGCCATCACTGCCCTGACTAGCCACTCCCCAACTCCCCCAACTTTCTCAGCGCCCACCTTACAACCTCCCGTGGCACTCTATCAAACGTTTTCTCCAGATCATCAGACACATACTATGACTTCACTGATTTAGCTCTATGCTTTTCTTCACTACGAAAATCCCATCAACTTTTCCATTTTTAGGCATAAATCCAAACTGCATATCATCAATAGTGATTCGCTTTCTTATTCTTTTCTGAAGCACTCACTCTGGTATCTTCATACCATGTTCCAGCAGTTTGATGGCTCTATAACTACCACACTGCATCGAATCACCCTTTCCTGTATAGATTGGGACTAGAGAGCTGAATTTCCAGTCCTCTGGGATATAGGATCCCAGAGGACTGGAAACTCAGCGCTCTTGTCACCCCCTACTTCATTGCAAATTTCTGTCATCCACTTTATGCCCTGTTCACCTGCTGCGTTAATCATTTCTACCATCACTTCTGAAGGCCCACCAGCCTTTCCTGATTTAGAGGCCTTAATAGCTTCTGCAACCTCACTTTCCTTAAGTCTATCTGGTGACCCCTCAACCATATCTGCAGCAACATTGCCATCTCATTCATTTTCCGCAATCAAAAGTTTTTCCATGTATTCCTTCCATCTCTCCTTCACCTTCTTTGCATCGACTAACATCTCACCGCCTCGGTCTTTAAACATTTGATACCCATCACGTCCTGTGCCTCCTTGGCCATCTGCTTTGCGATTTTGAATACATCTCGTCGGCCTTCTTCCGTGTCAAGCTTACTCGCAAATTCCTTTCTTTCTGTATCCTTTGCTATTGCCACAGCTGTTTTTACTTCCCTCTTTGCGAGCCTATACTCTTTCTCCTTAGTCTTCACATCCACTTCTCCATTTTTTCTTGCCTTTATCAAAGGCTTGTAGTATACCTTCTTCTCTAGATCTGTCGGATCCGAATATAGACGTTTTACCAGTGTGCGATCTCTTCAGGATCTGTCGCCCAGATTTGCAATTGCCGATAGCAAATCTAACTGCACTCTAGAACTAACTGTTTGCCACGAGACAAACTTAGTTTCATCCAGAGACTATAAGCGAAACAAATATTGCAATATTGCTAATTATGGCTCCGCGTTGGCAGCAAGTAGAAAAATAATGCCTCGCACACTTGATATGTCATCTCTAGTCTTAACTTCAGACATAGCTGAGTTCGCCAAAGCGGTGCATGTACGTCTGACTTTCGAGTCCAGAGGACCAGGGTTCAAGTCCCCGCGCCGGCAGCTATGAAACCATGAAACCCAAGTATGAAACCCTTCAGCAAGGCTGTGTTTAACAACCATGCAGCTAGTGACACAACTGTTGCTAGCTGCTAACCCCGTGCCAGATAATTATTTATTTGGTTGGCGTCAGGGAGGGCATCTGGCCGTGAAAACCCAGCTCCAGCAGTTCTAATCAGGGCGGGCAAAAACGGGTAGACCTGTGTGAAAAAATGGGCATTAACAGATTACAGGATAAAAAAGAGGTTAGTTCATTTATTGAAATGCTCGTTTTTAATTTATTGTAATGGGAACAATGCTGCAATTGATGCTGTGTAAGGCTTTGACCTTTCTGGCTTTAGTACTAAGTTGTCCATCAATTTATGAGCTAGGCTGCGTTCTAGAGAGTGTCGAGTAGCTTGCCACATTGGACTAGCATTTATTTATGCATTCTATGGATGTGGTTGCTCGAGAATAAAACGAATGTTTACATTATTAATGTGAAGACTAACAGACCAATTGCCCCCTCGAAATTCCAACCTCACTTCCATGTTGTGGGGGGCGGACAACGGAGGAAAACCGGCTGACGAGGCTCTGGTAACAAACTCGGAGAGATGGTTACCGCCGAGTAAGAAGGTGTACCCAAGAAACGCCATGAATACAACGGAAGAAAAAAGGATACTGATCGGTCGCGGCCCGGGTCGACAACGACCGCACCACCCACCGTTGTCGCACCCACCAGGGTGGGAGCGATAAGCTGGCTACTGGGGACAACTGGGGGAGCGGAGAAGGGGAAAGCAAAAATCCAAACTTAGAAAAACTTAAACTTCTCAAGCACAACATAGCCGTGGAAACCTGCAATGTCAGAACTTTATACGCAACAGGGAAGGTAAAGGAATTGTGCTACGAGATGGAAAGATACCAGTGTAATGTGCTAGGATTGGGGAAAGTTAGGTTGCTATATTTTGGAAAAACATCAACAGACGATGAACATAAGATATGGTACAGTGGAGAGCAGACTAAGCACGAGCGAGGTGTAGCGATAATGGTGCACAAAGACACAGTTAACTCCGTAATGAGTTGGCAACCAGTTTCAAGCAGAATAATCAGCATACGTCTAGCATGCACACCTATAAACATCACATTAATCCAGTTATATGCACCAACAAATAACTCACCTGAAGACGAACATGAAGACTTCTACAGCGAGTTTTAAACTTGCACAGCCAAAAAGTGACATCCTTATAGTCCAGGGAGACTGGAATGCAAAAGTAGGCTCCGAAGCCTACAAGGATTGGTCAGGGACGACAGGAAAATTCGCATGAGGCGAAACAAATGAGCATGGACTACTTCTACTCGAATTTGCCCGTCTACACGACCTAGTTGTTGCTAATACACTATATCCTCACAAACCATTCAGAAGAACAACTTGGCACGCCTCAAATGGAGAATACAGCAACCAGATAGACTACCAAAAGGCATCCAAAAGATATCAGTCAGGCATATTCACCAATAGAACATGAACCTTTCCGGGACCCGATGTGGGTATTGACCACGATCTAGTGATGATGACAATGAAGATGAAACTGAACAAACGTCAGAAACCCAAAAATCCGCATATAAAATTTAATCTTGAGAAACTCAATGCCATGGCCGTCGCCGCACCGTTGCAGGCAAAAATTGGACGAAAATTTGCGCCATTACTGCTTTTAGAAGACATAGATGAACTGACAGATGGCATAACAACTGCAGTTAATGAAGTAGGAAAGAAGGCACTTGAAGAAAAGAGGACGATAAAGCAGCCATGGATTGCAACTAGATCTCTGCAACAAATGTAGAGAACTAAAAAGCAAACATAGAAGAGACAACACTCAAATTTAAGAATATAGAGCAATAAATGTCAAAGTTCAAAAAGAATTACGGAAGGCAAGGGACACTTGGATTAATCAACAATGTGAAACTCTAGCTCAAACTTGCTGGCAACAACACGAAGAAGGAATCTGAGATTGTTAAGAAACTAACCAAAAGATGCACAACTCGGATAAACCTAATCGAGGACAAAAATGGAAACAGCCTGTCTGACTCGACGGCGGTAGCGGAGAGGTGGAAGGAGTACTGCAAAGAACTGTATAATTATAGAGCAGAGGTTGACACCAATATCCCTCAAAAGCTCTCGAATGCACAAGAACAGGAGGCAGACCCACCGATAATCCTGAAGGAAGTTGTCAATGCAGTAAATATGTTAAAGAAGACAAGTCACTGGGATTCGACATACCTGCTGAACTGTTAATTAACGGAGGAGATAGCATGTACAAAGCAATTTTTTAATTCTGCCAAAAAAGTTGGAGCACAAGATCCTGGCCAAAAATCACTTTGGACAAAATCAATTTTCATAACCATTCCAAAGAAAGGAAACTTGAGGAAATGTAACAACTATCATACAATAAGTCTAATATGTCATCCTAGTAAGGAATATCTGAAAATCTTCGTAGACCGCCTCAAGCCACAAATAGAGAAGGTACTCTCTGAAGAACAAGCTGGTTTTTGGTCTGGCAGAAGCACAACAGAACAAATCTTAAATGTAAAGCATCCTTAATGAGAAACATTTAGCACACAATAGAGAAATGCATCACAATTTTACAGACTTCACCAAACATTTGATAGAGTTTGGCATGAAGGGTTGTGGGCAGTTATGAAAAAACACAATATTATCCCTACTGTAGTGGCGTGCATCAAGTCTCTATACGAGAATGCTGAAAGTTCAGTTATAATAGACAACACTCTCAGCTCTTGGTTCAAAAGAACAACTGGAGTTAGACAGGTATGTATACTTTCTCCCAGTCTCTTCAATCTGTTTCTCGAACAGATACTGATGGAGGCCTTAGGATCCAAGGATCGACATCCATTGGTGGCCCAAAAATCTTCAACCTTAAATTTGCCGATGACATCGACCTTATGGCTGAAACAAGAAAGGAACTGATAGAACTAACATGATTGATGGACAAAATGTGTGCAGCCTATGGAATGGAAATCAGTTGAGAAAAAGTAAAATACTTTCTGTTGGAACGGATGCTACTAAACCTGAAGTAATGATCAGAGGGGAAGCACTCGAACAAGTGGACTCCTTGAAATATTTAAGATCAATCATAACAAAGGACGGAAGGTCAATAGTGGACATAAAGACAAGAATAGCTATAGCAACTAGTGCACTAGCTGAATTAAAACCTATATTTGACAACAAATAATATTAATGCAAAGACAAAAACAAGGCTGATGAGATCGATCGTTATGTCGACAGCACTGTACGACCACGAAACATGGACACTGCTGGCAGAAACTGAAAAGAAACTTCAAGCTTTTGAACTCTGATGTCTGAGAAGAATCTTGAAAATATCATACAAAGACCACCGCACAAACAAATCAGTGAGAGACTGAAATAACTGGAAATATAGGAGAACATGAATCTCTTTTATCAACAGTTAAACGGTGGAAGGTGCAGCTGTATGGTCACATCAACAGAGCTAGCGGCCTCGCAACCACGATCCTACGGGGGGCGGTGGAAGGTACACGCGGTAGAGGGAGACCTCTCACAACCGGGCTGAAAAACTTAACCGATTGGACATGACTGTCAGTTTATGACCTACACACGATATCCAAAGACCGTCAAAGATGGAGATAGATGGTCATTGTTGCTGCTCATGGCGCCCCCACGATAGACAAGGTCAAGGGCTAGGGAGGCTGGAGACCAAATCAAAGACTGCGGCGGATAGGGTTAAGTGAAAGGCTGGTGTCCATGGCTGCAAATGTCCTACCCCCGCATAGGATAGTTGTCACAAAACGTGTGTATTAAATAACGTGTGCATTAAATATTGATTAGGGTCTTTCAATATCTATAGTAGCATCTTTTATAGCGCACTCTGTTTATGCAGCTGTGGTGTTTCAGTGTGCGCGAAGGGTCAGCTACTGATTGGGAGGAGTCAGCGAGCGAGTGTGATGGGTCACGGGGTTGGGGGGGCGCGTCGGGGTTCTGGGGAAGCGAGTCCTGCAGGTGGAGGGAGTCGGAGGGCTGGGGTGCCGAGTCATCGAGCTGGGGGAGCGAGTGGTTAGTAGGAGGGGTGTTGCTGCCTCACGTGCGCTACGTGTCACTGCTGCTAGACGCCGGACTCACTCTCAGTGCTGCCGACACCCTCGCTCTCAAGTACCTGTCTGATGACGAGCTCACCGAGCTCGCGTTTGTGAGTGGAGCTCTTGGCCATGACAGACGCCCGTGGCAGGATGACATAGAGCACTTGCGAGCACGGGCCAGCAAGAAAGCGCTCAAGTCTGAAGTGAGTTTGTTTGGCCTGCCACTCACACAGATGTCCTTCGCTAGCAAGCGTTACCTGAAAAAGTTTGGACTGTTGGATTCTTGGGGTGACGTGAGTGACGGGAGATGGAGAGAGGGGGGAGGGAGGTCTGATATGAGCGAGTACACAGGGGCAGTCGAATGGGGAGATGTGGAGTGGGCAAGGAAGCTTAAGAAGGGGACAGGGGGAGGTGTGGAGCGAGCTGTAGAGGGGGTGAGAGGAGATATGAAGGGAGATGAGGTACGCGTGGCGGCTGCAGAGGGAATCGTGGATGAAGCAAGGCAAGGTATGGAGAGGGCTGCGAGAGGTGTGGAGATGGCCGGGGGAGGACTGAAGCAGTCGGGTGCTGAGGGTAAATTAACTGGTCTCTCACTCACCATCTCTGCTCCTCACCTTGCTTCTCTGCCCCTGCCTTCCCGGATAGACCCTGCCTGCCTGCGTCCCCAGGCAGACCCTGTCTTCCTGCTCCAGTCCCTCCGAGCAGATCCTGCCTTCGTGCCTCTGGACTGCCGGGCAGACTGTGACTTCCTACCCCTGCGGGCTGGTGAGTGTGAGCCAGGCGAGGCGGCTGGCAGACAGTTGCGATGGTCACTGACGGGCAGCAGTCATTCAGGGGTGAACCCCTCAGGGGTGGCGTGGGGCAGTGGGGAGGGGAACCCCTCAGGGGTATCGTGGTGTGGAGGGAAACAGGTTGGATGTATGCACGGTGAAGAGAAGCCAGGGTGTGAGTGTGTAGGGCAGGCTTCAAGCATGAGTGAGCAGGCGTGGGCAGGGGGACTGTGTGCCTCAGAGCTGGACAACGAACAAGTGTTTCAAGAGTACAGGGCACAAAGAACCGCTTTAGGGCCACAGCCAACGGACCGTGTGCTCGACCTGGACAGACTCAGTAATCTGCCAAAGCTGATCTAACAAGCAGGACATAAATTTATCGACAAGAGTAGAACTTAGATCTTTGAACACGAGCAGAACTTAGATTCGCGGGCACCAGGATGGTATTTGTTAGGGGATTTTTGAGGGTTAAACATCCTTAGCTCGGCCGACCTCTTTGGATAGGTTTCCTGAAAGTTTTTTCTTAAGTTTTTGTGTAGGTTTTCTGACACAACGTTTAGACGTGATGAGCAAATACTACCCTGATGGACACGAGTAAAACTGCATCCATGATCCATGAACAGTGTTATGCTGATGCAGTCTGTGAAACTAATGTGGGGACGGTGAAGTGGGCGAATGGTTGCAGTGGCCGCAAAACTACTATTAGCACTAATGAACTTGCATACAAACACAGCGTTGGTTGAGAATTATAAACCTCTACAAGAGTGTACATTCATCTGACGTGAAATAGAGAAAATCGAAATTTAAAGTTTGAATTATCTTCTTGCAATATTGTTACGCAAATTGGATTTGAAACTCGTCTGTAGGCTTATAATCTTTAGCATTATGACCTTTAGTTAACCTTGTAAACTCAAGCATTGATTCGATGTACATTTTTGAAGGAATACGGCAGAATATTTAGTTGGTGGCCCGCTGCATATATCCGGCCCCGAAGGGCTTTGAAGTGGCCCACGCAGGTGATGGGCAAAGTAAAAAAATTTAAAGTGTAGGCGCTTAACCTTGAAATTGTCTTTCGTATAAACCTATTTGATTGATTCGTACTCCCATGGGGTCCTGGAACAAACTTTGTTGTAAAAACTACATCTTTGGGCAACTCTTAAAATTTGCATAAATCTAAGATGGTCGCTGAAAGGCCATCTCGGATTCTGCTTGCAAATACTAAATCTGGTACATCTTTTGAACCAGTTATCTTAGAATCATGCATAATACCTCCTTTCATAGGTTTTTGTGACTGCAGAATTCATTTTTAATATTACCATTTCAATTGAAGGTTAAAGGTTAGAGGTCAGGGTCAGGTCAAGGTCTAGATTAGCTTTTAAGTCATAAAACTTGTAGAGTAAATTTTATTTTATTTCAGGGCCCAAGGGAGCCCTGAGATTCGATCGTGAGCACTTGAGTGATTCTGTGCTCCAAAAAGGGGCACCATGGGACCCCAAGGGAGCACCAAAGGGGCACCAAAGAGCTTGAAAACTAAAAATTGTAACTATGCTGATGGGAGGTTAAAAATACATCAAATGGATTGTGGCTAATCAAAAGGGCAAGATTGCGCCCCATAAACGAGGTTCACGGGACCCCGAAGTGGCTCATGGGGCCCCGGAGAGCTCGGGAAGGTACAATCTTAAACCTTCGAACACATGATAAGGGCATCACAGGAGCAAAAACCCAGCTACAGAAGTTCTGATCAGAGCGAAGACGCCTGAACCTGTGTGAAAACATGGACATTAACAGATTACATGTTAAAAAAGAGGTTGGTTTAGTTAGTGATCAATCATTAAGAGGGAGAGGAAAATATTCTCAATCACAGGCATGATCTTGCTTCTCTTGACCTGTTTCTTCATAGTATTCATTGTCTTGATGGAGCTAATGATAGGGTTAAAGAATATACCAGAAAGAAGTGGGCCACTTCATATTGTGGCCATTTGATCCGCATCCGCAGGGCCCCGGAGAACTCGGCAAGGTACGATATAAAAAATTCTAACACATGATAGTGAAGGGCCCCACAGGAGCTCCTGGGGCCAATAGAGACAACAACTTCAAGAAATAGCTGCAGCAGAAGTAAACGTGGCTGATTCAGTTGTGATTGGAGAAAAGATGGTGAGGAAGTTCATCGCAGGTCTTCCTGGTAGATTCTTTAACCCTATTATTAGCTCCATCAAGACAATGAATACTATGAAGATACAGGTCAAGGGAAGCAAGATAATGCCTGTGATTGAGACTATTTTCCTCCTGCTCTTGTATGTATGTATGTATATTGCACTTTTAACGCACCAAGAATATGTCATGCAAACGGACATGGAAAAACATCGTTTGCTTGAATCGTAGGTGCGGGAGAAGTGCAACAGACTACATACAGAAAGCGGATTTGAAAA
>JAQIWG010004202.1:0-16450 GCA_034695025.1 Chamaedrilus cognettii | reverse complement strand
ATCGTTGGAAGAGGGAGGGGGAAGAAAACATAGAAGGAGGCGGTAGAGAGCGATATGAAGAAGCGAGGCATGAATAGAGCAGATGGCAAAGAACTGAGAGTTGTGGAGGAGTCTCATCGTGGGAAGCGTCCAACCTGTGTTGAACGGAAAAGTGGGCATAAAACGTACATGATGATGATGATGATTCAAATAAAATTCTGAAACGTTTCACTCACTCATCTCTACTATACCCTATGTCACCAAAGAAGGGCATTTCATCCATGTCCTGGAAAAATGCATAAAGAAACATGTACCAACAAATATGCGAGACATTACAATTGACCTAATTAATACATGATTTACATTCATATTTACATTTTACATGCAAAGCGTTCATAGGAAACACAACATACGCCACAGAGATGAGAACACAACATGCACCATTAATCTAAATACTAGTATAAATAACAATTAACAAACATTCAATCAATGCAAAAACCCAGCTCCTGCAGTCCTCACAAGGGCGCATACGTCTAAACCTGTGTGAAAACATGGACATTAACAGAATAGACAAAAAAGGCGGTTAGTTTTTAGTTTTAACATTAAATCAATCCAAATGCGGCTGTATTTGGTTCAAATATGTTTAGACATATATATAATTTATATATTTGGTTCAATATACCGCATTCTACGACAAGTGAATGCTTTAGACCTAAACTACTTTTAACAATCCTACGCCTCACTTTACAGAACAATTATTATATTACTTTCTTCCTATAAAAAATTGAAATTGCGAACTTGGCCAGTTACCTCAAGAGTACATTGGCCAACCAGCGGCCCGTCAATGAGCACAATCCGAAAGACCTCACCAGCCTTCAATCGTATAAACGGTCACAACAAAATAGAACATTATCGCAATGCTTAAATAATTCAGCTTAGCTATGAATTTTCATGCCTGCTCAATCGTTAAAATATTTATGATGCACACAAGGCCATGATTCCTACGGTAGAGTCATGATAACTTGACATCATTTACATCTAGACTGCGCACCAGTTACATGACCAGTGTTCAACGCATGAATTGAATATTTAGTTAATGTAAAATTATTGTTTTAATTAGTCGAATTACGGTATACAACATAAAACACTGACTTTTAACTCAGTTAAAGCAAAAGTTGCCAAACACTGATTTCAAGCGATGATCACTGAGCATAACATTCCATTTTCACAGCATCGTTGTCATCGATACTGAATTAATCAATATCATCAATAGTTGTCTAAATAGTAGTACAATGCATGACATTGTATGTACAGGAATTTGCTTTGAAGACAAACATTAAATATTGATATTTAGTCAAAACTATTTTAAAAGCATATTGTGCATTATGAATTATCTAAAATTGATTATACCTTTCCATATCCAATTTCTTCTCCAAGGATTTTGACAGTCCTATCCTCTGGGTACCCTAGAATACAATCAAACTTTCACCAAAGTCATCAATTCTCAAAATAATATTATATACAGAAATACTACACACTAGCAGGTACGTTTAATAAGTCACGAGCAATCGTCGAGCACATTATTAATTTACTTTTTAAAACGCTTGGAGTAGGAACATTTTGAAGCAAACCAAATCCATGAATTTCATTAATTTTAAAAGCTACAGTACCTATAATGGCCGCGCCGGTTTTATAGTAATTACTTCAGCAGTGGCATAACCCAGCCGAAATTATTAATGTATGGTAACAAACATGATCAGCTAGCGTCCATATTTTGAACTAAACGTGCGAGCAGCAATAGTTCTTCGACGATCCAAAAAACTGAAGGTACTGCAGCAGAACCGCCTTCAAAATAATTAACATTTACCGAGGCAAAAAATAGACAGTTAACCATTGCATTTCTATCATTTGGAAAGAAATACGTCATAAATGCTACCTTGATGGCGTGGTTTTGGAAGTTTAAGAACCTTGTATAGTAACCAAGATTATAACAGTCCAGTTCAAAGCCTAAGGCCAAGCAAAGAACCGCTCCTCCTTCTGCCTTCCGACTCACCCAGTAGGGTAGGTAGTCGTCTTTTACGACTCACCCAGGGAGGTCTGGACTGCAAATTCAATTCTTCGGTCCCCGACTTGCAAGGGGTGCATTCTATCTTAAAGTAGACCCCTATACTATGCTATTTTTTTCATTGTTTTAATATAACCACGAACGTTCCAGTCGTTGCTAATTTACACACAAATTTTTTCATTGTATACAATTGAACTTCATTTCAGTATTAAATTCAGAGCCTCATAAATTTAGAAAATGAATAAAAGAAACAAAATAGTCTCAATAAATCAATTGAATACCTTCAACTGTCGTAACAGTCCGTTTCTCCACCAATATTGAACAACTTTTTCGTTTATTATTTGTCTCAAAATGACTAAATGCAAAACAAGTGCACACAATCTAAATCCAACTTGTGTCAAATCGAATATATAATTTTTTTAATGTTTTAATTTTAATATGGCTAAAACAGCATAGTCATTGACATTAGATAAAAACAGAAAAATAATATTAAATGCATGAAATACTGCGTCTAAACCAATTTTCATATTAATACTAGTACATTTAAATACGGCTTCAAATCCTGCTTCCAATTAGACAATTACATCTCTAGACGCCGAAACAGCGTAACGGAATACTATTACCCAAAATGAAATGAAGCATATAAAAATTACAGCTCATTTCATAATAAATTAGATATAGAGGTCAAGAGAATACTGACTGCGTGACTGCAAGCGTCAAACCTGTGATTACACCGGAAAAATGGACAAAGAACCAAAATGATAATGATTATGATGTCAGACGATGATGACGATGATGATAAAGACCTGCTCAAAGTAAGTATTACAATAGCTAGGCAAGTGCTCAATTACTCACTCTTTCAGAAGTGCAGATGGTCGAAATGTGTGCATTTCTGCAATCAAAATAAATACAACATAATTTTAAAATAAATGTTAAATAGTGTCTATTAGGTAATGTTCAGTGAACAAACATAAAAAATAATAATAAATAGTAAATAATAAAACAAGATAATAAACAAAATACTGCTCAACACTAAACTACCACATACTTTAAACCATCATCTGTGAAACTTAGCAGGCTACATATATCTGGTAACTCCCTCAACAAAATATTTAAATCTGAACATCGGGACATATGTCTAAAACTTGTAAATAATGCAAAATTTCTAAACAACACATGTCGAATTCATCCAAATGTTATCCTACCCAAAAACTCTGGTGTAATCTTCAATCCCTTGACTCGCCGGCTGTGAGGTATGCAGACCAGACCTTTGTGCCTCTGTACCCACATGTACTGAGCCTCATGCCTCTTGGACTAAGAAGCCAAATAAATAAATATATATTCAATTATCGCTCAAAATTCATCCAAATAAATTGCCTACTCAATTTTGATCAAGTTCAAATTTCATTATTACATTTGAAAATTCAAATTTCAAACAACACTACAATGACACGTCAAGACGTCATTGCAAATCGTGAACTTCGGTGAATCTGGTTGTAAAAGAACTAGTTAAAACTTAAAATAAATAAGTTGTTGAGCAAAACATGTTGTTGACCAATTTGAAATCATTTAGAATCAAACCTGAATCCGATCTCAACCACTTAGCCACTAGTACCTTACACCGTTGTATTCACCGTCAAATACATGTATGCTCGATTTCATTCCCCAAACGTTTTCAAATTCAAATAAAAAAGTCACAGAGTAAAATGCATTTTTTATCATTTTTCTATCACTTGGAATCGAACCCAAGTCCAATACCGATCACCAGGGCTGAACAAGCCCTGTCGCCAGTCGCCAAAATCAGCGAAAAAGAACTTTTTAAGCAGTTGGCAATTTTTTTTTCCATTTGCGAAAGCCCTTGGCGAAGTTTTTATTGATCCTTCTCAGAGGCTCGTTTACTGGCATTATGGTGATGAACAGCGCAATAATTTTATATATTCCAGTGCACCCAAAGGGAACAACTGTGCAACAAATTTGGTGAAAATCAGCATGGCCTGCATTGATCCCCCTCTATTTTTCAAGTATGACTTCAAATAAAAAAGTTATTAAGAGAAATATAAGTGGAAAAAGTAGGTTTTGGGTACCATCGTGCGTAATTTTTTTGCGACGCCCCCTTGAGGTCTAGAAGAATAATATTTGCCTATTCCTCAGTGTTCATAGACGAACACAAGAATATTTTTAGAAAACTTGTAGCTTATGCGCCTTAGGAGGAGATAACGATGGAAAAGTACTTAAAAGATCTGTTTTCAAGCGAGCAAAATCAATATGATCGCGACCAAGTTTGTTATTATAATAAATCAAATGACAGAAATTCTTGCAAACCTTGAACAGGGGCGTGAAATGGTGGAGACTCGTGGGTAGTTGTAGTGTACGTATGGGTTCGCCACGTAGTTTGTGATGAAAGTTGGACTATGGGCGCCTTTGTGGATATAGGGTAGATATAAAGCACATCATATCACTTTCTAAGGAAAGCGAGAGTTTGGGGCTCACAAAGGGCGGGGGGATCCAATAACTACATGAACAGCAGCAGCACTCTTGCCCTCCTGCAGGGGAAGAATGAGGGTGCGGGGGGGGGGGCGGAAACGACATGGACAGGTGTTGCGATACAGGTGAGTCAAAATTTAGAGTTTACTAATAAACTATTCGATTAATAAAAACTAGTACAACAGAATTAATAAGACTTACTTGCAACGTGTGAAGGACGGCATTGTTTTCGAGATCTTCTAGCTCTTGCATATTTACAGTTGACACTTAATGTTGAGGTTAAAATAAAAGCTAAGTACCGTAACGCGGGGTATATCCTTATATCATCGGGTTTAAAATGCTGTATTTTAGGCACCCGTGTATACCAAGAAACCTACAAGACACATACACATGATCTGTTTCTCAAAATATTAGGTAAATTTTAGCGTCAAGAAAATCTTAAGCAAATTGTATCGCTTGTTATTTCAAACTCCGCACGCGCTCTAAACCAACTGATGACGTCATGGCGGTCGGCGAATAGATAAAAATTTTGTCAAATCTGATTTAGGATTAAGTTTAGGCTCAACGTTAGAGACGCTTCGAGAAGTTGGACCCGGGTACAGCACAGACTAGTGGAACTTTGAAAACGAAAGTGAAAGTGACATACTCGTAAACAAACGTCACATGATTATTAGAACATTATTTACTGGCACCTTTTTATCTTTCTGTTTTTAGCCCTGCTAACAGATAAAATACATCATTAATGCCTGCACAAATCCGGCTGCAAGCCATTGAATTTTTATCACAAGCAATATTTAGGAAAATATAACCAGCCATGAGCAAAGCGACGGGACGCTATAATATGATCACGCAAGCTATACTGGTCCCAGAAAATTGGCTTAGTTAAATGTTTTTTCGGCTGTTCGACTCCCAATCTTACAACTAAACTAATCTTACATCTAAACTAGCCTACTCAACAATGCAAACTTGAAACAGTGGCTCTGATCCAATACATTGACGTCAGGGGTGACGCGCCCGGGGGGGGGGGGGGACGGGGTAGGAGCGGCATTGCCCCCCCAACTAAAAATTATTGAGAGCATATAATTATATTAACGCTGCCAGCAAAATGTCACTTTGCCCCCCCTCCCCCAGGACCTACATGTATAAGCTAGGCTAATCTTGTTGTCACAGTAGTCTACTATGAGATACTATTACTATTAGCCATTCGCTTTTTGTGGAGATCCACTCCTGATCACCCACCCCCGCCCAACGATGCCCCCAATAATCTACATGAAGCATTTCCGTGTCTTCCGTGATCAGCCTGATAATAGTCTAAATTATCTGGTAAATCTGGTTACGTTTAAAAACTGTAAAATAAGTTAGCACTGCGTAGTCGAAGTTTTGTAAAAGGTTTCGTTAAAAGTTTTCTCAGAAAGAGATTAGAAATCGTTCACTGCGGTCAAGCATAAGTATGATGTCGATGAGAATTATTTGATCGAATCGTAACAAAAAGTAGCCGAAGGAGAAAAAAGTCTGCTACTTTTTTTGTCGGCAGCCTGGTTCATCGTACCTCCCCGGGGTTAGTCGCTCACGATGTGAGCAACTAACCCTGCGTCTCACACTGAACGCTCTGTTCTTAAAAAAATGTAAGAAATATTTTGGAGATAAAATGTACCAAAAATGGGTCCGATCACTTCGTGACGATGTGGACGCTTGATCTTGCGTCGCACACTGAAGTTCCGTGCCTGAACCAATTTTTAAAGGAATATTTTTGAGGGGAAATGTTTCAAAAATGGGTTCGTTCAGTTGGCGACGACCTGGATGTTTGATCTTGCGTCGCATGCACTGAACATTCTGTGCTTAAAACTATGTTGAAAGGAATATTTTTGAGGGGAAGTGTTTAAAAAATGGGTCCGTTCAGGTGTCGACGATGTGGACGCTTGATCTTGCGTCGCACACCAAACGCGCTGTGCTCAAACACAGCTAAAAAACATCTTTTGAGGAAAATGTTTATAACTGGGTCTGTTCAGTTGACGCCACCTATGGCATTATCTGCCGGTTGCTAGACTTCGATTTAAAGTGCGATTTTATTTTGTAGTCCGAATTAACCAATCAAAATATATGAAAGCATTGTATCGAATAATCTGATTGGTTAATTCGGACTACAAAATAAAATTGCACTTCAAATCGAGGTCTAGCAACCGGCCTGTAGCGTTACTTCGACCCTCAGCTGACAATATCCTAGAGAAGTGGGATGTGTGTACGACTGGCCTGCAGTCCAGTGAATCAGTGTGGTTAGTGTATAAGATGAGAGTTCATTTTTGTAGCTTAGGGACCATGTGCCGCACAAAAAGTCTATATACAGTCCGGTTGTGTGCAAGAGAGCCGGCACAGAAACACTCCCCCTTCTTTAGTCGCCTTTTACGACTTGCCCCTGGGGCTCTTGGCTGCAAACGATTGGTTTGCACCCAAGTTTGGTTTGAAGTAGTCGGCATAAAATCTTCTTCCTTACAGCTTGTTAATTAATTTTTTTTTATTTGATGCATTTCAAGCAACAAATGTCATTTCTTGAACTAGAACTTGAAGCTAGGTGAATAATTTATTATTATAATATACAATTTCTTATTTGTTTCAGCGAGTACTCTTGATTCGTTGTATTTTTCATCTTTAGGCCTGATTCTTGGGCATATAAGATGAGATGACAGAGGCCTTGACTGAATGTATCAGACATGAACGACGACTGCGCGAAAGACAGGTGGAGAGGTGAGTGAAAGTGCGATAGAGGTGAGTGAGAGATGAGAAGAGATGAGAAGAGAGTGTAGTAGAGCATGTAGAGCGTTAGAGAGGTGAGTGATGAGTGTGAGAGGTGAGTGAATGTGTGTGAGAGGTGAGTGAATGTGTGAGAGAGGTGAGTGAGAGATGAGAAGTGTAGTAGAGCGTATAAAGTGTAAGAGAGAGGTGAGTGATGAGTGTGAGATAGTTGAGTGAGAGATGAGAAGAGAACGTAGTAGAGCATGTAGAGTGTGAGAGAGGTCAGTGATGAGTGTGAGAGGTGAGTGTGAGGTGAGTGCGAGAGGAGCGATTGAGCAGCAGGCCTGCAGTTGATCACGGTGTGCAGATTGAGTGCAAAAGGTGTGTGAGAGGTATGAAAGAGGTGAACAAGTGACAGGCCTGCAGTCCATCATAGTGTGTAGAGTGCTGCGCATGGTTGGTGAGCAGCCGAGGGCCGCCAGCAGGCTGCAGTCCCCTTCCTCCTCGTCGCCCTCGAGGGGCGGCAGCTGTGTGATGCTGCGCTTGTACGCTGCCGGGTCAGACTTGTAGAGGGGGATGTGGTCAAGGCTCGCCATGTAGAACACATCCTTGCGTGCCATGGGTCCCAGGGCCTCGACAACCTTTGTCGGGGGGGGCGCGCCAGCCCGATTAATCCAGGTGTCGCTGCGAGACATGGCCCCACTCCCCGGGGCACCAGCCTCCCTCGCAGACCCGTCCTCAGATAGACTGAGGGTCTTCTGGCGCGGCACTCTGCTGCCGCCCCCGTGAACATTCTCTGTGGCAGACGAGCTCGGTGTGACACACAGCAGCTCCAGCTGCGTGTCGGCGCGGGCACGGCGAGCGCGGGTGGGGAGCAAGGGTCGCATGACCGCCCCACACAGCACGCAGTTCATCAGCAGCCCCGTCTCGATGAGCACCGTCCCCTTCCACCCGTACTCTTCCAACAACAGCTCCGTCAGCGGCGCAAATATAAACGTGCCGATGCCAGACCCACACACCGCCAGGCCCGTCGCAAAGGAACGTCGCTTCTCAAAGTAGTAAGAGACGGACACAATGGCCGGCAGGTAGGCAAACCCAAGGCCCACACCTGACATGAGGACATGTACAACTAACATTACAACTGAGCTTGAGATTTCTAAATAATGACAGAAGTCAAATATATTACAATGTAAATAACTACATAAATTTCTAATCTATCTCTCCCTATAGCCCAATTTTCATAACATTAGATCACCAATTTAGGAAGTGAACAACTAAATATTACTCAAAATACCAAACTAAGACTTCTCTCCACCAAGGACAAAGCATCAAACGTTGCTAACAACATTTCGAGTTTAATTGTGGATATCTTTACTCGCTCCACCAGTAGCCTTGCTTTTCCGATTCCGCAACTGTCGCTAAGTCATCTGCACATAGAAGCTCATATGGCCCTTTTCAGAATTTCTTCGATGTTGCTTCTAGATATAATACGAATAGCAGTGGGCAAAGGGCGGAGCCCTGGTGCACTCCAACCTTCGTCTCAAACAGTTTGTTCTCACCTCCTTTAACTTTAACTGATGTTTGTGCTCCTGCATACAGATTACAGAGTCTTATGACTGATATAATATACTCTTCCACACCAAGTTCCCTTAATGTCCACCATATCACTGGACGTGGGACACTGTCAAAAGCCTTTTCAAGATCCACAAATGCTCAATTCCCTTTTCTTTCCTAATCCTAGGTATTTCTCTTAAAGCTGTCGCACTATGAATATTGCATCTGTTGTGCTTTTCCCTGGTCTGAAGCCAAAATGCATATCATCTACTGTAAAAGAAAAAAAATTTGGTGCATGTTAGTTTCACGGTTCTGCCTCTCAGAAATTTACGTGCACTTAATTTTCGCGTTTCTGAAGACAGATTATCTTCGAACGGCAGCTTTACGTCGCGCGTCACTTTACTTTTGGAACGCGAGTTTTGCCAAATCGCAAAATTTGCGAAAATGACATGCACGCGATAACTTCATGTTTGACAGCATATCCACCTTCCTCGTAATTCTTCCTTCCATAACTCGTTCCAGCACTCATTGCAAGCTCTAGATAGCATCTTTATCCCACAGTCCAAAGCATCTCCCTTTCCTACTCACCATCCAACTCTGAGTCAAGTCATCCGGCATCTTCCCTTGCCTCACCACTGTTACCCCTGCAGGCCGGGCAACAAAAATTTGATTGGCCTGCAGCCCAGAGCTCAGTTAAGTAAAACTGAGATCATTCTGACACATACTGAGCCCCATGTGCCGGCTCTCTTGCACAGAACCGGACTGTATATGTGTGTACCGAACCGGATTGTACCCTTGTGTGCTACACACAACTACAAAAAATACAAAAATAAATCAAAAACTGCATTACATAGATCAGCCATTCACTGTACCATATTCCTTTCTCCCTTGCAGCCTTTAGCATTTCTGAAACAAGGCCCGTTAGCCCCGCCGCTTTGTCGCACTTCACTTGTCTAAGGCAGCTCTCACTTTGTCAGATGTTATTTCTTCTATCAGCCCACTAACACAGTCTCTCTCTTGTAACTCGTCCTTGTTCCAGTCAAATTCTTCATTCAACAGCTTTTCATAGAATGCCCTCTAGACCTCCCATATCTCCTCCTCTTCTATTGCAATTTCTCCATCTTTATCCTTTATACACCCTCTCTCAGTTACATCTTAATTTTTGTCTACCAATTTCCTTGCCATCCTAAAATCTTTCCCTTCTCATCCTCTTTATCCAGGGTTTCCCCACACTTTTTCCTTTTGGCTTCTTTTACCTTGATGATTTGCTAGACCATATCCTTAGAATTGCTGTGTCGATATTACTCGTCACTTGTCTGTCTAAATTGCTCGGACTGGAACTGGATTCGGACTGGAAAGCGCCCTAGAATTGTCTTTGACTTGTCATGACGCTATAGCAAATTAGACTGCATTATTATTATTGTAATTACCCTGCCGATGACTCTCTGAGCATTGTCTTGTTCTACACCAATTTATCTTCCACAGCTTTCCTTTTATTCACTCCTTTTTTGGACTTTGGCATATACCACAGTTTGTTTTTCTCTTCTTCTATCTTCTGACACTCATCGTTCCACCACCCGGTCTCAACGTGCCCTGGTGGTTGCCTTATTTGACATTATACAACAGACAAAGCCATAACAATTAACAACAATAGTAATAATAAGAATATTGGGCTTATAGCCCAGATCGACGTCGTTTGGCATCGAAAAACGTGATAGGGAACCACAAACAATAAGAAAAAAGTGACAGCAATGACCACACTTACAAGCGCAACTCTATATAATTGCTGTAGCCAAACAAATTTCTTGAAACAATGTAGTGTCACAGTAGGCTGTGCGTGCTGTGCTGCTAAGGTCTCAGTCCACTCACCTGCGATCAGTCCAAACGTGAGGTACATGAGGAAGACGTTGTCGCGCACAAACTCAGCGATGATGATGCTGAGAATGAAGCCCGCTGCTGCGATGAAGGTGCCCACGATGGTCACCACACGACAGCCAAACTTGTTCGTCAGCGCACTTGCAATAGGACCTGCACACACCCATCACACACACAGCCATTTAATACTACATACACCTTTAATTGACTATCATTTCAATATACGCCAAACCTAAATATGATTCGTTTACTAATTATCAAACTGAAGCTAAATATACTCAGTAACAAAAAAGATCATAAGACTGGTCTGCACTCTGTAAATCTCCTTGACACAAAGCAGGAACTCAATGTTCACAGACGTTAACACTATTCAACTTAATTAAATCTTCATCGTATGTAATCTTCAACTCAATATAATCTTCAACGTGTTGTAATCTTCATCCCAATTTAATCTTCAATGCATTGTAATTTTCATTCCAAGAAAATCTTCAACTCAATATATGAGTTAAAGATTAACCTCAACCCATCTTAAACTTAATGTAATCCTCAACCCATCGTAAACTTAATTTAATCTTCAACTCAATGCAATTTTCAACCTATAGTGCAATCCTCACCCCAATTCAATTTCCTACCCATGGCCATCTTCATCCCAATGTAGTCTCCAACTCAATGTAATCTTCAACTTAATACAGTTATTAACCCAAGTGCTGTAATTTTTAACTCAATATCATCCTCGATTACATTGGGTTGAAGATTACTTCAATCCAATGTAATCGTCAACTCAATATAATCTAAAGGATTTACCGATACATAACTTTTCAAACACAAACTTCAACTTCAACCCAATGTGACACGTGTCTGAGCCTCATAAGACCAAAGTCTCATGCGATATACACTCGAGTCCTACGTGATACACACCTGAGCCCCATCTGACACATACCCGAGCCCCATGTGACTCCAAGCATGATGGAGCCGAGCAGTCCAATCTCAGAATGGGAGCAGTCAAAGTACTCGATGAACGATTCGACATAAACACCGAATGAGTACGCAATGCCGTCTGCAATGACATGAACCATGAAGGAGGCAAAGACGATGACCCAGCCCCAGCCGCCATCTGGAGGACTCGGCAGCTCCGGGTCATCCTCGCCATTCTCCTTCCTCTCTTTCAACATCGGTTCATGTGCCGCCATTGCCACCAGTCTTGTGTCTTGATATAAAATAAAATAAAATAAAATGCTGAAATCAAAGCACAGAGATTCAACTATGACAACGTTTTGAGCTGTTGGAAGTCTAAATATTCATAAATGTGTAGCAAGCATAATCAAATAATAATCCTGTTCTTTCCTTTTGGCCCACCCATCAGCTCTGCGAGTGACGATGGGGCCGAATGAGCTCTCTCCAAGCATCTCTGTCGGACGTCATCCTTATGGCGTTGGTGATGGGGTTGTAGTTGAAGGACTGGACTGTGTATTGTAACGAAGACTATTATAGTCGGGTCTACGAGGGAGGGCAACGCAGGGACCGCTCCCCCTTCCATAGTCGCCTTTTACGACTTATGGCATAGTTCATTGACCTTTTGTTCTAGGTCCTCCGCTATGTTGTCGATCCATCTTCGTCTTGATCTGCCTTCGCTTTTTGCACCATGTACTTCTCTATGCACACGTTTTTGGCGCCCACAGTATTCGAACAGCAACCAAGGTAAGTTGAATTAATCAGCCTCAAACAATGTTCAGCATGTATCAGTCAAACAAACGACTCAAAAGACATCGTGGGGCATAAATTTGATTCAAAATTATGCCGCATTTTTCTAAAATCTCTAGGTAACTCATCGGTACAGCATACACAGCCTTTATTATCACTCACCCACAAATCAGTTGATCTCTTGTTTGAACTATCGCTTAGTCTTTATTTACTGAAATATCACCCTCAATGACAACGGTAAGTTTTTCTTCGGTAAGTAGGTAGTAAATCATCTGAACACAGTATATGGTAGTCTGTATTGGCTTGGAGTCGATAATAATCGAGTATCATTGTTTGACAAAACATGCAATCACAACGCGCAGGGGCAGCTGCTTCAGATTGATTACGACATAAATTTGGAGTCAGCCTGTAGTTAATCCAGGCTGTGATCTAGAGTAAAATTAGTCTACACAAAAAGAAGATCCGCGACAAGAAGATGTATGCGTTACACCAGCAACCTATAAATAGCGCGCCTATACATAGTGATCTAGAAATAGATCATTTATTTAAATTAAATTCCAGGAAGAGTCCCAACCAAAACCTGATCCAGCCCTAACCCTAACGCAGCCATAACCATAATTTTGGTAACGCTAATGCAGCAATAACCCTAACGAAACCCTAACGAACAATCACGAATCTTCTTTACATTTAGCCGCTGCTGTCGGCCAAAGTAATTACAGGGTTAGCTATGAGGCCAGACCTGCTTTGCTGTCGGCCTATGAAAATGTGTTGACAGCGTTGCCACTCACTTTTTAAACAAACATCGATTAAACATGGAAAAAAACATTAATTAAAGCATAGATGCATATACATATAGGGCCTAATATATCATATAAAATAGTAATACATATAGTAAAATTATACAGCTACAGCGAGGCGCTGTGGTGTAGTGGCTAAGGCGTTGGACTATGAGTCCAGAAGACCTGGGTTCGAGTCCCGGCGCCGCCAGCTACGAAACCATGGCGCTGCAGGCCCTTCAACGACACAGCTTGCGTGTTGAACAGCCTAGCTGCTAACCCCGTGCATCATAATTATTTATTTGGTTGGCGTCAGGAAGGGCATCCGGCCGTAAAAACGCAGCTCCGGCAGTCCTAATTAGGGCAGACGAAAACGAATAAACCTGTGTAAAAACATGGACTTTAACAGATTACACCATAAAAAGGAGGTTAGTTAATTATAGCTATATTCTATAGCCTGCTACGCATTGTATGTATGTATGTATGTATATTGTTGCACTTTTAACGCACCAAGAATATGTCATGCAAACGGAGATGGAAAAACATCGTTTGCTTGAATTGTAGGTGCGGGAGAGGTGCAACAGACTACGTATACAGAAAGCGGATTTGAAAAAATGAGTTTTAAGCCTGGATTTAAAGGAGAAAAGGGACTTAGCCGATCTGATGTCCTTCGGTAGATGGTTCCACCGCATTGAAGTATTCGTAAAGAGAGTGAAGCAAACTATGGAAATGGACGACTGGGAAAACTGATGTTTTGTTGACTTTAAAGTCACTAAATTTCAATCACCTTTATTTTCTGGTCCTTTGCTTACTTTCTGAAACAAGCTTAGGCCTACGGTAATACAACTGTGTTTACTGGCAGCGCAGGGGGCCGGATTCGGCGACAGATCGCCGATCCGTGGACCGGATTCTAACCCCTCGCGTGCCCCAGTACCGGGGGGGGGGGCTACTTTGCGGGTGGGAGGGACTGCTGTCCGAGTGTTTTGAGGCTCAGCCGGCGCTGCATCGACCATACACGCTAGACACCGGCCATATGCACACACATATAAGCATGTTTCAGAAGCATGTCGCGCAAAGGAAAGAATCATGGCCGGCCGGAGGGAAGAGAGGATCGGGAAGGCTACGTACATGCATTGTAGTGAAAATCCTCGACCCGCCCCCGTGCGGGGCATTGCTGTTGGCCGGACCTGTTCGGCCGACTCTCGGGGTCCCGGAGTCCGCCGTGATAAGAGAGTCGGCAGCATCCCAGCGGTCATTCTTATCGGAATGAAAGGTAAGGAAGTAACTAGCGTGTTGGCCGCCGCCAGCTAGCTCGTCCTGTCGTTCGTATTTCACTCGGCCGCCTTCGCGCCCTATTCGTTCGCGCTCTATCTCGGCCAACCAAGCATCATAGCTGGGTCGATCTTCCACCTCCGATCTTCCAGGTCTTGGATAGCTAGACTCCGGCGAATGCGGGCCGACGGCGCTCTGATCCCCGAACTCTTCTCTCTGCCCTAAAAACGCTCCCCCTCTCTGGTTCAGATCGGAGGTCCGTAGGCCCAGCTCCCCGGTGTCTCCGCCCCCCGAGGCAAACCATCCTACCGACGGGTCCCCCACTGCTGTCCGTGGTGATACGCGTGCCCTACCCCGCCCAATCCCCCGATGAGCAGGGCCACGCAAAGCAGTTGCCGCGGGTGTATCTATAGATCCCAGCACTGAGGGAGGATTACTATCTGCATCCGACACTTCCATGTCGAGGCTATCCTATGCTTTAATCCAAATAGAGATTAAACAGCACTTTTACCCACAAGGAACATACGTCGTCAATCGTTCCGCGAAGAGCTTACAGGCCTATCGCACTTTAATCCGGTGTGCGGCTACACAAAGCTAAGGCTAGTCGGTAATCCAATACTCCGTTGATCACGGTTCGACTTTGAGAATAGCCCTATTTTTACTCCTAGGCTACTGTCGCGGCTTTGTCCCCGTTCACCCCCCGGTAGTGGGTATGTGGGGGTCGGTCGCGGTCGGTCTAAACTGGGCCCTTGGAGTCCACCGTTATGGGGTCGACCGATCAAACCCCGGTGGCCCCATCGGTCGATGGGATTAGCGGATTGTGGGGGCGGCCGGCCGCCGGTAGCTCGACGTGTTTCTTCGATACCTTCGTATGGTGGGCCCAACGAGTCGAGAGAATGGCGCGGTCTCGTATTGTCCGCCTGGTAGCTCTCCGATCGTTCATGCCAAACCTCCCCCGGGTACGGTGAAGGCACGGGGGCATCCCGGAATCGTTCGGGGAAGGACATCCCCCCGAAGTTTCCCCCCGCTTCGCTCCGCTGACCGGCAGAATCACCCCCTATGTTTATTTCCCTATCCGCATAGGCATCTGCCCCGCCCCCTACTGGTGGATAAACGGGAGCGGCGGATCTCCAGCCGTAACATCTCCCCCGCCCGATCCCTCTGTAGGCTGGGCTGCACAGAACGGTGGCAGGGGCAGCGGCTGGAGTTTCTACCGACCCTACCACAGACGGCGGGCCCGGGCTACCAGAATCTGGTTCATGATCCGAATCCTGCATTCTGGATTTATCGTGGCAGATTACTCGGTCTCTGTCCTAAGCCTAACTAGGCTTACCTGAGTCTTATTAAATCCGGGCGTAGCCTACACAATGTATATAATGCTTGTATTCTAGTCAGCACACATAGGCCTACTTGTCGAATCCCCTCTACGCTTTTCTCGAAGTCTTAATATTCCATCTTATAAGCATAATATCATAGGCTAATTGTTTATGGAGAGGCTAGGCTTGCTGAGGCAACCTTCCTAGTCTTTATGGCTTATCCGCGCCTAGGCTAGTCTTTCTTTCGCATTAACTCTAACAATTTCGATCGAACAAAACTATCGTTCGCGTAATAATTAGGTTAGATCTAAGAACTGATCAACACAAGTCATCCAAAATACAAGTAGGCTAATTCGAATGCGATACTTTAACACAATCGTCTAACTGAAGTTGCTACTATCCGACAACACCAAATATCGTCCTATATTTCAACAATTGAACGATTCTTCATCTAGAATTTCGATTCGCTATAAGGCTACTGTAACAGAGACTGCCCTCGCAGAACCACGCATGCAGATTGTCTAACTTATAACTTTCTAACACCACGGCCCTGCTCAGAAGAACCTTTGTCAACTCGATACGCTGCTTTTCATAGATCCTATCTAGACTAAGGTTCAGAGCGTTAGTTAGTTAGTTAGTTAGTATCGGACGACTTCTAAAGCGCCGTAATATGACCTTAGTCATCTCAAGGGCGCTGT
>JAQIWG010004201.1:0-16456 GCA_034695025.1 Chamaedrilus cognettii | reverse complement strand
GACAATGAGACCAAATAATTTGATCCACGCTCCTAGATCCTTTAAGAATACCCATGTTATTTAGTTTCTCTAGCCTAGCCGGATCCCACGGGACTTTCCCGTGGCGACGCCGCTGTTTGTTGCCATCTCCCTGTAAAATTTCAAAATCCTTTATCTGAGCAACGGAGTATATAATTTCTCACGTTTTCCCAGTCCCAGCCTCGATAGGACTATAATTGAGATCTGAATGAGAATGACAGAGCCTTGCGGGAGGTTGAAGCAGAAAATCAAATATGAAAAAATTTGTCATCTATCCCTGAGGCATAGAGAGATGGCTCAACATCCAGCAGAATCTGCATGCTCTAGGAGCAGTGATTAAAGTGAGCCGGATCGGCCTGGATCAGAGATCCGGCTGGATTGAAATTCATGTGCATGCGATCCGGCACCACACTTTGTATAAAAAGAGTCAGCCGGATCGCACCTGGGGGACCCCAAAAAATATTGAGTTGAGTTTAGGACGGGAGGGAAAGCATGCCTCCGTCAGCTACTGAGTTACCGAATCGCACCGGATCGCACTGGCGCCCCACAAACTATGAGGGATCTGGGGCCCTATGCTTTACACTTTAACCACTGTCTAGGAGGGCCTGAATTCAACTGAAGTTCAGAATTGAAATGAGATAACAAATCTAAAAAGGATGTATCTCCCTCTTTAGAGTCAAACCAGAGGATGGATGGTGGAGCACTAGACTTGGCTTACATCCCAGGATTAAAAAAATAAATGAAAGTGATCCAATTCCAATGCCATGATACAGCCTTGATAGGGTGAATGTCTGACGTGTTAAAATCCTACACACAGAGCCTCATCCCACGCAGTATAGGGAGCTCGACTTCACTTTTTATTGCTAACAACAGCTATATAATATAATATGACTTTAATATAGTAGTTCTCAAAACGCTGCCCGCGTGCCAGAAGTCTCCCACTATAACTTCTGAAGTGGCCCGCAGAACAGCTGCTGAAAGGGCCATTTTGCTCCGTGGCGATGTTGTTAGGTGATGTAATAAGGATTGTGCTGCTCGTAATTTTACTGTTGTTCTCTTTTTGTATTGACTGTTGGACCAAGTCTGTTTTCGGGGAACTACTCGCTTCTTCGGGGAACTCTTCACTTTACTCGCTTGGCAGCTGTTGGGGAGCCTCGGCCTACTTTATTTTCTGCTCTAATATCTCTTACAATTTCATCTTCTTTTATAATTGTGAACGCCAACTCAGGAACTAAGTCATGTATTACAGTTTATTATGAAGTCAAGAATAAAGCAGCGCGATACTTAAGTCAGCATGACTTTCTATCTCACAATGTCTGTCATCTTCTTCTTGCCTCTACTACCCCACAGTCTGTATGCCAAAACGACAGAGCTGTGACGCAGCAGGGCGACGTCCCCCAGCGCCAGGGCACAAGGCCCGAACGTGTGATAGACCCTCGCAGAGTTCTTCTTGTTGTCGGCGAGGTCTAGGAACGTCTGCTTGAAGTGCTGAAAACGTCTAGTTAAAGTTGCTCAAACGACTGTAAAGTGCTGACCAATCCTCTCAAATTTATTGTAAAGAGTCTAGAGGCAGGGCTAATAGGTCCCTCCTCCTTCATTATAATAATGGATTTAACAGAGATTACACCACATTCCTCTGTGCCCAAATTGTACTAAAAGCAGGCTGCATCACTAGTTCTGCATCTCAGAGCAGCAATAATCCCAGAGTTAAGCATAGTAATCTAGGCTCAAGCCAAGATTAAGAATAGTGGCTGACACATGAACAGTCAACCACACTCTAGTACACTTCTATTGGTTGAAGGCTTGATTTAATTGTATCCTCTATAATTACAACCTGACCCAACTTCCAGTTCTCTCCACATCCATTGGTTCACCTTATTGGCCTTCAGCTACTTGTCTTCCCTTTTCCAAGGATTTAGGTGCATTACTGCATCGGCCATAAGCACCAATAGATCACGGCAAACCTAAACACTTGTCAGACGCTGGACTTGCGCTGACTTACCCCTCTTGCAAATACAATATTGTGCTATTAATAGATTTAAACAAAAGTCTATATTTAATTCAAACCTACTTTAACTTCAACCAAACTATGAATCTACATTTTCTAGGACCTGACTTTACAAGTTCTAAAAATAGAAATTATAGAAATTCATTAGTCTCCATCCTCACTGAGGTAACTCTTGGTATTGTGAGGAATTCACGCCCCCTGTCTGTTTACATTGTAAATCTTCTGCTCTCAACACCAGGCGCTTTCAGTGACTCATTGTAACCAAGACCGGTCCTCCTCTTCTATTTTAATTTAGTTTCCTTTCACCTCTATTGAATAATAGCTGTTTCTAAAATTCTCCAAACTCCCATTACATGTCACATATTCATGACATTCATTAAATAGGATTTAGCGACAATAAAAGCCCAGAACCTTGGGATTTTGAGTGTGTTCTAAGAGTGAAGCTGCTTTGGCTAGTCTTTAGTCATTTGTCTCACTTAATTATCGATAAGATGCAAAAGAAAGAACGCAATGCAAGTGTCGGCTTGCTACAAGAGAGGGCCTAGTGAAAATTCTGCAATAAAAACCCAGAACCTTGGGATTTTATTTGCATCTAAAAAGTAAAATATTTTGACTTGCCTATATCGTTTGTTATACTCTATTTTCATTCAACGCAAAAAATAGCATTCTACATGTACATGTATGCTAAAAGCTTAGAGATAAGGTCTAGTGAAAAAGTGGCGATAAAAACCCAGAACCATTGGATTTTTATGTGCCCCCACGAGTAAAATCATATTTGGCTAGTCTTTAATCACCGGTCATACTTAATTTCCATTAGATGCATAAGAAATGGAAGTGTATGCATGCTACAAGATAGGGTCTAGTGAAAAAGTTGCAATAAAAACCCAGAATCGTGTGATTTTACTGGCGTCCCAAGAATTAAACTTTTTACTGTCCTTTAAGTCTTTGTCGTACTTTATTTTCATTAAATGCAAAATAAATGGAAACGTATCATGTTGATCATGTGTGTTGCAAGCAACGGGACAGAATCTAGTAAAAGAGCGGCAAAAAAACCCAGAACCTTGGGATTTTTATGTGCATCCCAACAGTGAAACATTTTTCCTAGCCTTTAAACAATTGCTTTGCTTAATTTACATTACATGCAAAAGAAATGGAAGTATGGGCCTATGCTTGGTACAAGATAGTGTCTAGTGAGAAAGCTGCGATTAAAACCAGAATCTTTGGATTTTTAGTTTTTTCAGGAGTGAAACTGTTTTACTAGCCTTTTATGATTTGCATTGGACAATGCGTTCCGTCCAATAGGGCGTAATACATGCATATAATTACATGATAATTACATAATTACTTTAATTCATCTCTCTGACTCCGGTGGAAACACTGGATTTTAGGCCTACTCTCCAGGCTATTCACTAGGCTAGTAGTCTAGTAGGCTAGACTAGGCTAGAGACTCAAGCCTAAAACGAAATTATAGCCAGTTGTCTATAATAGGCCAGGTCGAAAATTCCGAAGAATTATTCGAGTTTGGTTTCATTTTTTAGCGGTTGTAAGCTGTGGCGTAATCCGCAATAAGGCGAAACTAGCAACCTTCAGATAGGGTAACGACATACTAATAATGATCGCTGAAGCGTTAGCGACCTTCCTAGCCTAACTACTGATCGTACATGTAAATGTAAGCCTTTACGTATTATAATTATCTAATTATTTTGTGTATTATTTTCTGAAGTATTAAAATTATTATTTTGCTGTAATAAATAATTATATTTTACTTAATAATTTTGCTAATTGTTGTCATTATTACTTGGTTTACGTATTTTGAATCGTATTAAATTATTAATGGCCAATTATTATAGTAACAGTAGCCTGCACGTACATATATAAAACCTACTTTCGTGTGTGAGAAATGCCTTGCATATACACTTAATTACTTGTGCATACTGTATGGGCCTACGTCATGCATGTCAACACTAGCCTAATGCTTTAGACCAATATCGGTGATCTATACTAGTCCTACTCAGCTCAATTTTGAGTGCAGCTTATTTTTTGCATAATTCTTTGCAGTTTTGAAGTTTAACCTTTCTCAATACTTTTGCAGCCATGCTGTGTTGAATAGAAATATATGCATTTTTGCAAAGTTCGTTGTTCGAACGGTGAAAGAATTTATTTAATCGGTCAACATTTGACAAGGCACATGTAATAGCCCTGAGTTCGGTGTCTCCTTTTTTGACAAACTGTGTATTATTTGGGATATCATGCCATTGTTATTTGAATCGTACTGTATTGGTCGTACACATTTTTGGCCCTGAAAAGTCGCCGGTCTCCGGCAACCATGGAATTTTTTTGGTCTGTGAACCCAAAAAGTTTGAGGAGCACTGATCTATGCCACTAGTACGATGTAGCTGATGACAGGCTATAGCCTCTTGTTGACACGTTGTTCCCTGAAAAATGGTCAAAATCCGTTCTGCGGTGGCTGAGTTATTGCGGCGCAAAAGTTTTGGCCCTCCCCCCAACTTTGATAAAAACCGTTCACCCATCTTGCATATCAATATTTTGTTAAAACATGTATGGGGAGTTTTTTAGTAAGTAGTGCGTGGAACAATCTGGTGCAAAACGCGTGCAAATCGGACTGATAGTAAAAAAAGTTATCGCGATTCTTGTAAAAGTGCATGAAATGGCCCCCTAGGCCCCCTTAATATTTTGAAATGAATTATTCAGCCAGATACGCGTTCCCCAATGGCATACAAGTTTATGTTTTCTCCCTGGTTTCATAATTTAACCCTCAAGGTTGTGACCCACGATGACGTCAAAGTTGAAAAAAAATCTAAATCTGGGGGGGGGGGCTCCCGGGGCACCGTACATATTTTCAAAATTCAAGCGAACCTGTTTAATCCGGGCTTAGTCCGCATGTTCCCTAAAAAATTGTCAAAATCAGTTCAGTGCTGGCTGAGTTATTGTAACGCAATGGTTTTGGCCCCCCAACTTTAACAAAAACCGTTCGCCGATCTTGTATATCAATATTTTGTTAAAACATGTATAGGGCGTTTTTAGTAGGTAGTAAGTGGAACAAACTGATGCAAAAACGCGTGCAAATCGAACTGATAATAAAACTGTTGTCGCGGTTCTTGAAGATAGCATGAAATGGCCCTCCCCCATACCCCCTCAATATTTTAAAATTAATTATTCAGCCAGGAACGCTTTCACCAATGGCATATGTTTTCCCCTTAGCTTCATAATTGTAATGCTCAAGGTTGCTACCCACGATGACGTGAAAATGACATCAAAATTTGGGGGGGCTCCCGGGGGACCCCGTTAATTTTTTTCCTAAATCTAGGCTAACTTGTATAATTCGGGCTTAGTCCGCATGTTTCCTCAAAAAATGGTCAAATCTGTTCAGTGGTGGCTGAGCTATTGTGAAGCAATGGTTTTGCCCCCCCCCCCTCAACTTTTATAAAAATCGTTAGCCCATCTTATATATAAATATAGGGCGTTTTTTAGTAAGTAGTAAAGTGAAACAATCTAATATAGTAATATCTAATTGTATATGATTGTCTGTGGTTCGAGTCAGTCGGGCCTGTAGCCTGTGGACCTCGGTTGAACTTGCTAAAGGTATATAAACCGAGGGAAACAGGATGCAGCAGCGTTCGACAAACACCTACAAGCCTAGCTAGCTAATTACGACCTAGCTAACGGCAGAAGGACCTTGAACGTGGTCTGCTGAAAAAAGCATATACACCGCACCAATGTTCTCGGAATACCACATGGCATAACATATACATGTACATCAAGAACACTTGCAAAAGCTTAAAGTCTTCAACGGTATTCCACTATCACCAATCATCTGAAGTTTTTAAAAATTGAAGCGTCGTTGAATCGTGGTCCTTTAAGTGGCATTAGACGACAGTGAGCGACTCCAGCGACTCCAGTCTTCGACAAGGTGGATGGGACCAAATGTCAGGGTGCAGTGGACAAGCGGTTACTTCGCGATCCTGTGCAGACAATGTGTGGTCACAGGATGTGTCGCGCGTGTGCTGACACATTGCTCGCCGGTGAGGCTGGGGCAAGGGGGGTTCCCTGTCCCGCGGGCGAGGAGGACTGCGAACTCATCAATGGCGACGAAATTTCTCCAGATTACTCAATTGTTCGAGGGATGAATGTACAAGATGTGAGCTGTAGCTACAGAGATTGTGGACGTATGGAGGTCATGCAGCTGAGAAAACTGAAGCTTCTTGTACCCTTCTGTTCATTCCGGCCCGTCGACTGTCCATATTGTGATCAGGGCTGTCCAGTGACCTTGACCTCTGCGACCCTCGAGCAGCATCGGATTGGCTGCGACTATCGACCAATTACCTGCGAGCATTGTCAATTATCTGTCCCTTCGCTTCGGTTAGTGGAGCATTTACAATCGGAGTGTCCCCGAGTGGTGCTCTGTTCTCTCAATTCTGCACTGGACGAAGTTGACTCCTCACGCACAGACAATATTGTGCGTTTGCGTGAAATGAGAAACAAGCAATACGGTCATCTTGCTAGTACAGGATTTACCGATGATGAACACAATATTTGTCACGCGGAACTAGAGAAGATACTGCTGGGACTTGATGCTAGCGCAGAAGATCTAACAGAAATTGCATCGTGGAAAAACAAGTTTAGTGTTGCAACTGAAAACTTCGAGGCCGATTATCCAAATGCGTCTGTTCTGTGGGAAAACTTGCATCTAGATGGATTGGCTTTCGAAAGAGTATTGAAGTATTTGCTGGACGAGAATATCGTCCTGCGGAAGAATCAACAAGTACTTCAAGAAGTACTTCAGAAAGACCTTCGAGAAATAAAGGAGGCTCTGCGTGACAACCAAAATGAGAATAACAAAAACTTTAAAGCACTTTCAGATAGGCAAAGTGCAGATTCTGAAATGTACAGGCAGGTTATGAAGTCTGAAAAAACTGAAGGTGAGTAAATGCTATGTAGGTATAATGCTGCACTTTTCATTTGCTATAGAATCATGTTGACAAGTTAAAAATCACACAGTCGTACATCAGCCGCAGAGCTACAATGTAAGTAGAACTACAAGTAAGTTAAGATACATGTGCAATCACAATTTGAGAAGCGTTCACTATAGCATCATATGTGTTTCTAAAATGTAAGTTTAAAAAAAGTACATGTAAATATTTCAACAATTTATATATAGGCTAAATAGCACAATTTATAAAGCAGTCAAACTAGAAGCGCACTATCATTGATCTTCTTGCAGGCATTCGTTGTTTTTGGGGGTAAGGGCCTTGAATCGACGGAAATTTTCACTCAAATGCTGCCCATATATAGTCAGAAGTGATTTACGCGATCGATAATACACCGTTGGTGCGACAAGTTTCTAAAGATCGAAAAAGTTTAGTCAATGAGAAACGACCCGGCCGTCAGGTTGTTGCAACCAACAATGACAATTAAATCAATATTTCAACCAACAATGACTAATTAAATAGTTAATTCGATAATTATTAATTAATAACAATAATCAATTATAATAAAAATTAATTCTATAATTAATTCTATTGTCCACGTGTTCATTCCATGCACGTTGTTGCATATTTGCATTTTTTGTTTGAATTTTGGTGACAGTAAATAGTATTATCGATAAGTGGACGGAAGTTTTAACACCCCTGCGGTACTGTAAATATCACCGACTTATTAATGTCATGGCTGCGAAATTTACCAAAGATGTTGAAAATTAAATTTCCTACAAAACGTAAAATCTTGGATTCTTTTGTTTTCAAAAATTGAAAAGACTGCCCCTTATATACTGAACGACCCTCGTAATAGTGTGCGGTATTTGGGATAACCCTCTACTTTAGTTGATGTAAGCTAAGCTTGTTTCTAATCAAGCATTTTATTAGTCACATGGTCGGAAATATGTAGTTTGTTGGTAAGAAGCTAAAGAATTAATCACTCAGTTTCTATGTAAAATAATGATATATTTTGTGAAGGTCAGGCTCATTTTCGAAAGATAAATATTGAATTTTGATCCTAACATAATATACCTTCTGTTTTTTACTGCAATGTAGGTCTATAAGCTACTACAAATTTCGGACAGCGATAAATATATTTGTTAAATGAGCTAGGCTAGGTAGCTTAGCGTCGCGTCAGCCTGCGCCATAGCATCCATAGCCTGCGTCTGCCATAGCCTACGTAGGCTTTGGCTTTGCTGGTATTTGGGTATGGTGATACGCGACCCGGATATGACGCTAAACTATGTCCGGTATCCGGTGTGACACCGGCAGTTCTGCCCCTGCTGCCATCAACGGGCAGGTTGTTCGGCAGTCCTGCCCCTGCTATCATTATTGGGCTGGTTGGGCACCAGGAAGGGCATCTGGTCTGTAAAAAAAAACGCTAAAAAGGACAGCCTATGGACACACAAACAGGTTTAGTAGTTTTAGTAGGGGCTGGCCCCGGACCGTCGACTGATGACAAGGGGCACGGCGCTGGGGCTGGCCCAGGACCAACGATGTCTGGCGACCACGGGTCCTACACTGGGGCTGACCCCGGACCAGTGCTAGGTAGCGACCAGAGGCGTGCGAGGACGAGGAAAGGAAGAGAGGGGTTCCTATTAGGATAGGAACGGTGAATGTCGGAAGTATGACAGGGAGGTCGGCGGAAGTAGCGGATATGCTGATAAAGAGAAGGGTAGAGGTATCCTGTGTGCAGGAAGCAAGGTGGATGGGCAGTGGTATTTTTTACAGGCCAAAACGAGAAGTATAAGTTCTATTGGCAGGGTTGTAAGGAGAGAGTGGATAGTGTTGGTGTGCTAGTGGCGGAGAGGGTAATTGAACAGGTTGTTGAGGTGACCAGGTATAGTGAAAGACTGATGAGGGTAAAGATCGTACTGGGAAAGAGGACAGTAAATGTTATATCGGCCTACGCACCTCAGAGCGGCCGTAGTGCAGCAGAAATGGAGGACTTCTGGAAGCGCTTGAGTGAAGGAGTGGTGGCGATGCCGCAGGAGGAGAGTGTGGATAGGGGGAGGGACTTGAATGGGCATGTGGGGGTAGGATGCTGATGGATATGAGGGCGTGCACGGGGACTTTGGATTTGGTGCCAGAAACAGTGAAGAAGATATGATACTTGAGTTTGGGGAGGCGACAGGGATGGTGATGTGGTGGTTTAAATGATGGTTTAAAGATGATGGCTTAAAAAGAATGAGAAACAACTCATTACATACGAATTTGGGGGAATGCAGTCTACAATTGACGTCATCATGATTGAGAGAAACCACAGAAAGTGCATAAGAAAAGTCAAAATAATAGCAGGGAGAGAATGTATTGCACAACATTGATCTGTGATATTGATTTGAAGCAAGAAAGCAGGGTGAAGGAGTTGTCATAAAATAGTTAAAGATTTCGAAATTAAGGGATAAGGCAGTGAAAGAAGAGTTTCAACAGGCGTTTAGCGTCGAGTGTGTGGGACAAAGCCGGAGTGCAGATGAGGTCTGGGTCGAGGCGCGCGACGAGATGTTAAGAGCGGCTGAAGAGACATGCGAAAGGACCAAGGGACCACCAAGGCATTCAGAGATCTGGTGGTGGAATAGTGTAGTGCTGCACAAAAATGTAGATGCGAAGAAGGTATGCTACAATGCTTGGAGAAAGGATGGAGAAGTGGATGTGGAGACTAAGGAGAAAGTGTATAGACTCGCAAATAGGAAGCAAAAATAGCTGTGGCAATAGCAAAGGATACAGAAAGAAAGGAGTTTGCGAGTAAGCTTGACACGGAAGAAGGACAACGATATGTATTCAAAATCGCAAAGCAGATGGCAAAGGATCGAGACACAGGACGTGATGGGTATCAAATGTTTAAAGAGCGAGGCAGCTGAGATGTTAGTCGATGCAAACAAGGTGAAGGAGAGAAGGAAGGAATACATAGAAAAACTTTTGAATGCAGAAGATACGTGGAACGGAAATGTTGCTGCAGATATGGTTGAGGGGCCACTGGATAGAATCAAGGAAAGTGAGGTTGCAGAAGCTATTAAGGCATCTAAGTTGATTTCAATTCTAACTTCTATCGTTTGTGAAAACATTAACAGAAGTGTCCGAACCGCCCCCACACGCCCGATACCTAGAGCGAGTTCACTCACTGTTGGTCGACTCCATTCGGCGAGTGGACCGACTCGTTACAATTCTCTATCAAGCGAGACACTTGAGCGATCAGGAGCGACAAGGCATTAACAATCAACCAACCATGATCGAGAAAGCTCAACAGCTGTTGCGTGTGCTCTTCAAAAAAATCTGTCACGACGCTTCTCCTTCTTCGATAGCTTCCCGGGGGCGGCGTAGCCTTGAGCTTGAGTGCGCCCCAGGCAAATCTCTTCTGAGCCTTCCTCCGTGCCAGATTCAGCCAAAAGTTGAAGGACATAAGTTCACCATCCAAAGTGCGAGTTCAAGTGCTTCAGTGTCGGATGCCGTTGACGGCGTTCAGGACGCGTACCAGTGCTTTCTTGGAGCTCTGATCAAGACCGGTCAATCGGATCTTGTCGATCTACTGAAAGGAGCAGGTTAGGCCTCAAACTGGAGCTACTTCCTTGTAGAATGCTCTCTATCCATTGCGGGGGGAGGGGGAGGGGATGGAGGGGCGGGAGAGGAGGGAGGAAGCTCCTCCTCCGCTGGAGATAGGCCCCTACTAATTTGTGCCCAGGTGGCTGCAACTTGCCTGTCTATACTGCCTAGGGAGATGTGACGGATTTACGTGACATAGGCCTACTTTAAACCCTATCACCTTTATTGTCTATCTCGACCTATCCATATACTTATATCCCCACTCCACCCCTTTAGGTATTTAACAGCCTGATGAATCCCAACGCTAAGAAAAACTATAGGCCTACTTCATTAGCGAGACGAACTGCTTCAACAATTAAACAGTATTTATATGCAAAGCCGTAGGAACAAAACTATATACAATATATACAAAATGAAGTAAAGAAAACCAGCATGAAATAGAAATAAAGCAAAAACTAAGTCAACACAAACCTCACTCGCTATAACGCCATTCACCACCCACTACACACACCAGCACTCACATTCATTCATACAACAAACCTTCATTCAATCAACAAACATTCATTCGCTCAACCAACCTTCCTTCACTCATCGGAACGATACCACAGTACTACCTCGTGCTCCTCAACTCCACACCACGCTCGTCAGCACGCGTCCACCAGCCGTCGACCTCTCCTCTCCAATGCTCCGTTCCTGACTAACTACCTACCACCTCAAACTACCTCACACACCCTCAGCCACCTCCAGTCCACGGCCCATACACAGCACCCCGCCAGCTAGGCTAGAACTCAGTCATTCAAACAAAACTGAACCTTGGCTCTCAATCATACTACCCGTCATTACAGCCACATACAACAAGTCAAATTAGGGGTGTAAATGAAATTAGAATCACGGGGTGATCCTAGGGTGGTCACAGACCGTGACAGGAGATGTCACTGCGTCCCTATGCATCAACATGCAGGCTATACTGAGTGAGTCATAAAAAGGCTCCCCTAGCACAAGCGCGATAACTTTGCCAATTTTAAATACTTTTACTCCATTTTGTCAGATTTTGTAGCTGAGATAATTTGCAACAGAAGCCTGAAATGTCGAAAAGATATATTTGTCCGCTCAAAAGCTATAAAACTTTTCGAAAAAGTAAAGAAATAATTTTAACAACACTTTAAAGCCTATGCAGAGCATTTTTATGAATGCAAGTATCAGAGCTTTGACTTTCATTCCATTGTTTGGTTATTGGAACAGGGACAGATAAGTTTTGGTTATCAATCAGGGGGCTCATTCACGTAGATATCTTATGACAATCTTAGTCGTAAGATTGTCTTAAGAGAATCTTTGGCAAATCTTATCTTTTCTATTGGAAACTCCGCACGGTCGCGCTCAAACCGAATGATGACGTCACGGCGGTCGGCGATTGGATTTTATTTGTTTTACATTTCAGTTAAGATAAGATTTCAGAAAATCGTAAGAAATGTACGTAAATGAGGCCCCTGGTGTTTCAAGTGAGCGTCATCTGGTTTAGGACATGGCTAGAGTCTCTGCCTGCAACACAAGCGCGGCTTGTCGATCAGCTGATGCGGCGAGTCAACTCAAGGCTCTCTTTCAGTACCCTTTTCAGTTCCGTCTTGGACTTCAGCTGTAAGATCTGCAGTGGGCCTTAAACATTCTAATGTCCTTATTTCTACACAGTAGTCTTGCTACCTAGCAAATGGCAGTTTGGCAACAAAGGCTGACACATGTGAGCATCAAAACGCGTCCTTTATAGGCTTCAAGGTGCTGATTCAAACGATTTTTTGACTGTTTCGAAGCAGTTTCATAACTTTTGAGTGGAAAAATAATTTTAAAAAGAAAATTCAGGTCTCTGTTGCAAATTATCTCAGCTTCAAACCGTGAAAAAAATGGAGTACAAATATGACAAATTTGCTAAGTTATCGCGATTGTACTATGGGAGCCTTTTTTATGCCTCACTTATATATGCTATCAAACATAAATTGGTTAATAGTTGTTTGTGACAGGGAATTGAAGACTATTATATTGATTTGCTTGAAAAGTCACACGATCTGACTATTTTATCTCCGATAGTTTTTAGAAACATAATATTGAAACAAGGGAGGGTAGCCTAGACCTATGGACCTATAGCTTCTTGTGTGATACACTTTTTGACTGTTCTCTGTTAGGATAACACACGCAGCGTATTATTACCTACCTCTAGTGTGCTGCTGCGTGGCAGGCCCTGCATGACATCCAATTTTTCCACGCTCCCTCCTTCCTTCCATTTTACCTTCCATGACGATTTTCATTAGTCGTTCCCGTCGCTTGATATGTGCAATCCAGTTTTTCTTTCGTCTGCATGGTTAACATATGTAACCTCGTTCTAGTTTTGCCCACGTACACACTATACCTATAAGGCTACTGTGACGTAGCTCCATAATTAGTACCTTTGCTATATCCTTTTATTCTCTGTTTCTCGTTATGTTTTACCTCAGGTTTCGCTAATTAGGTGCCATCACAACTTACGCTTTTAAACACTTTCACTATGAATGATGCCCTTGTAAGTTTTAATAATAAGCTTTATTTTTTGCAGCCAATACGACATAACGCAGTACAAGAAAGAAGCAATAACCCCTACTTAATTAATCTGAGTTGCAGCCACATGAGGCCAAAACAGTATCAAAAGAAAAAGCAGTCAGAATCTTCATTAAACTGACCAGTTCCACTACCAAATTACAGAGCTATACGCCGCTCACAAACCTCAACAGTGTAGTCACAAAACAAAAGTTACAGAGTTACACGACTCACACATCCTCAGCTGTTCTGCCACCCAAGTAACGCCCAGGCATTCAGCAAGAACCTTCTATATCAACCATGAGACCACACACATCCACACTCAACAAGTGCCCACGTGTGTCGAACTTCCCTACTGTCACTACTGTACACCTGAACACTCATATGAACTTTAACCTCTCCATAGCAAACAGCCAACCACCACAGAACACAGTTCAACAAGGCAGTAAATCCAAACTAAAATCCATAAATCTGTATAAACTTCATCGACCAACAATCATGCACATCTCTGACAGCTACAATGCACCAAGCCCTAACGCTAGCTATTGGCTGTTCTACGTGGAAGCCAAATGACGCCAGGCGGGCCCTATCGAAGGCTTGGCGTCCCCACTTGCGTCCCCAATATTTCAGTATAGGTAGGCTAATGTTAAAGTAATGATAAAGTGACGTTTTTGTGGTTTTGGCGTCCCCTATTCGCTGGTTGGCGTCTCCAATTAAAAATGATTGGCGTGCCCAAGTTGATCTAGGTGAAAAAGTCTTAAGTAGAGTGATAAAGGACTAAATCGATTAAGAATCGTTCGTTAAAAGTCTGTCAGCACCTCCTCCCTGCGGTCGTAAGTTCTGCCCGCGATAGCAAATGTGTAGATGAGATGAAGTAATTTTGGCTGGACGAAACGACCTGAACCTATTCTCAAACTTTAAATGGGTAAGAAGTCCGACTCGCTTGATTGAAGCCGGGCAGCGAATGCGAGCGCCAAGTGGGCCACTTTTGGTAAGCAGAACTGGCGCTGTGGGATCTTCTAAAAACTTGTGGCGACACGTAGCGTTCCCAATTAAACATACTTACAGCCGCTCCTGACGCTAGCTCAAATTCTAACCAAGCCCCAAATACAAAGCGTCCCTATAACTCTGACTTGCTAACCCCAATGCAGCCCTTGCAATGGTGTAGTGATCAGATATCATGTACATGTATGTGCAAATAGAAAATAGTAGCCTGTGTGTATACTAATTGTCACCCTTTCGGCAGAACAGCCTGCTTTTTTTGAAGGTCCAAGCTTCAGTCTGTAACGAAGTGCGGAGAGGTGGGGGGGGGGGGAGGGGGGCGGAACGTCAAAAATCGCTTTAAAAGTGCAATATAGGCCTACGAAATAATATGGGCGGCCCCTTAGATCAATAGGTGTTCATAGACTGGCTGTTTTATTGATCGGACAGAAAGTGACGCTTTGGACCGAAAGCACCAACAGACGCTGAGACATCGCTACAAGTTCCTCGTGGATGAGATGGAGCCTGAGAGACGTCTCTTAAACTGCCTGTACCAGTACAACGTCCTCGATGACCAGGAGGTTGCTGAGATCAAAGCTCTCACTGTCAGACAAAAGCAAAACGAAAAACTGCTCGACTTCATGATGAGAACGACATCGGCGCAGTACGACAGGTTTCTCGAAGCGTTGAATGAATCGCATCAGAAGCATATAATAGAAGAACTAGCCCGTGCGAACTACCTTATAGGATAGAGCGACAGCGTACTACAACAGTTTACCGAAGCGCTGGTATTGTTTTGTCAGGCTTATATTCCTATTAAACTTATTGGAATTTGCAGCCCAATTTGCGAATCAATTTCAGTGTTTGCCAATGAAAATGTCAACTTGATTCAAATGAAAATCATTGAATCAGTGAATCACAACTTTGAGTGTAGGCCTACAATGTAGATTTCATAGTTTTGTCTTCTCTTGAAGAGTTACATAGGTCTTTTTGTAAGCCTAACTGATTTTGGCCTTTGCTACATCTATAACTCTGGTTTTGAAAATTAGTTTGAGCTGTGAACTAGTGATGCCATATCTTCACAAGCACTTGTCCTAAAACATGTTTAGGCATTAGCGACATAGGTTTTAGATTGAAGAAGCTTTACAAAATAGAAGATTTTAGACTGCTATTTATAATTATAACGAGCTAAGCCCAAACGGTATGCGACCCTATAGAAATTGAGGGGCCATTGCATAAGGACGTAACGCAGGAAATGGCATTTTTTGACCCACCCATCCACCTTGTAACGCTTCGTAACGTTTTCAAGGAAAACACCCACCCACCCTCCAGCGTTACGTAATTATGCAATGGCCCCTCAGCGTTCTCGATGGATGCCAAACTTCGATGTTTGTTTATGTCATTATGTCTGTTTATGTTTATATTTATGTTTATATTTATGCTTATGTTTATGATGTCTGTTTTTTAGCCACTGTTTCAAATCAAATCACACATGCACCACAGTGCACTGTTGCGATCAGCGCCGGCGGTAGGGCCCCCTATACCCCCCGACCGGGGGGCCCCCACAGTTGTGGGGGGCCCCCCAGGGGAAAAAAGCCCTAAATTTGATTTAGTAAATTATCCGAAAAGGCATCTTTAAATGTTTTTTCTAATTTTTGAGACTTTATGATGATGTTATTTTATTAGGGGCCCACTCAGTTTCAAGTACGTTGTTGAGGTTTGTAGAAAACAATTTCTTCTGCACTCCCGCCCCCCCCCCCCCCCCCCCCCGCGAGTCAGTGTGTTTTGAAAGGCGCTATGAGGGCCCACCATAATGTTTTCGGAGGAGGGGGGGCGAGGGGGGGACCCACACCAAACGCGGTGTACTAACGCCGGCTCTGGCTGCGATAATGAATTAGTGATAATCAACATTTCTCGCTAGGTAGCAATGAGTTGGCGTGAGGCCAGCTGCAAGCCTAGTAATCGAGTCTAGAAATGCAAGTCTAGGCTTATTATCATATAATCTGCCCACTAGGCTACTAAGGCTTCTAAAATAACGCGATAAAACTAATAGACCTGTCATATGCCATGGAATTTTTGTTTGACGACCATTAATCACTTTCAAATGCGTCAAACTGCTGGCGATTCTTTCATTCACGTGCGGCGGCGAGTGATGAGGAACGCTGATGGGGTAGATGCAGTGGCGTCGCGTGACCCTAAAAATAGGATGGGCACACGTGATGTCACCCAAAAGGTAGGGTGGGCACACAGTATATACAGCTGTGGCCAAAAGTTTACGAACAAATGCATTTTTTACCAATTTCCACACAAAAGCACATAAAACATAAAGTTGCAAATTTTAATTCACAAAAGTTGT
>JAQIWG010004200.1:0-16457 GCA_034695025.1 Chamaedrilus cognettii | reverse complement strand
TATAATATATAACATATCACATATAATATATAATATATAATATATAATATATAACATATAATATATAATATAACCACTAATATGTTAGTAATTTGTCATTGCTATTACTGTCACAGGCATGAATTAAATTTAATCAAAATAGCACAGAAATTTTAATTATTATCATTAGAATTAGCACAGCATATTCTAAGCAAAAACTAACGTTGCTATACTAAAGCCCCGACCTTGTCTCTGTGAGTGTAAACACCTGCGACAGTCGATCAACCTCCATAACCCGCTGATTGTACCAGTGCCCACTGCCCAGGATTAACCCCTGCAGGCCGGGGAACAAAGAATTGGCTTGCAGCCCAGAGCTCCCCGGGCGATTCGCAAAATGGAACTAAAGAAGGGGGAGCGATTCTGTGCTGGCCCTCTTGCACAGAACCAGACTATAGTGTATATATTCCTAGTGCTACACACGTACCAGTCAGAAACTAAAAATAAATAAATAAGAATCAAAATGTTCAGGATCAGCATTATAATAGGATATATGCGGCCCGTCATACTTGAAAATTGAACGAAGATTTATTTATATCATATAAAAATATAAAATATACATATATATCATATAAAATATTGGCTACACTTAAAAATCTATTCAGTCCCTTGCCTGAGATAGAGGGCGACGCGTAGACGCCCCCTGGCCAATCAGGCGCAGCGAAATACTGAAACTGCCTCAGCTCCTTGTTGCGATACATGATGACAGACGAGCCTTTCGGCGCGAACCCGTACTGCAAGCAATGAAATTGACTTCAAATATTCGCTGAACAAGAGTAAAAAAAATGTTGAAAATTGAATGGTTTAACAAAAAATTAACAAATAAATGCTGATCAATTTTATTTACTTTGAACGGTAAATAAACAAATTGCTGCCAACAGATAAACCATACACATTGTAATCAGATACTTACCCTGCTCAACGCATTGTTTGTTTACAATAAAAACACTAAACATGTAATGCTCTACTTAAACTGCATTAAAAATTAGAAGAGAACCAGAAACAGCACCGTGCTTCACAGCGTCCGAAACCAAACTTGTAATGCCTAATCAGATATTAATCAGATATTAATCAGATATTAATCGCACTGGTACCTTAATGATCGTCTGGCATTAACTGAGTTTAGTATTAAAACACATATACCACACAATGCCCCTCCAGCTAATCCTATAAGGGTCCTCACCTTGTGTGTATCAGCGGATATACTCGTGACTCCTTCGACGGTGAAGTCAAAGGGGTCGATCTGGTACCCAGCCTTGCGCATGAATGGGACAAGGAAACCTCCGAGGCAACTGTCGACGTGCACCGGAATGTTGTACCGCTTGCCCAGCTGAAACACGCAGCATTAGAAATTAAAAACAAAAAAGAAGAAGCTACAATCAACTTCTACAAATCAATTCTGTCAGATCATATCAAGTGAGCTTTAATTTGCCCTTTTTCTCTAGGTGAGTTTCTGTCCTCGCTGAGCTCAGTTACACGTGCAGTTTATTTATGCCGTTTAATGTTCATGCTGACATGCAGGGTTTGTTTTTCTTTGTTATTTTCTAGTGCAGTATCTTAAGTTCATGCCGTGATAATCAAATTGCATTGATTAAATAACTGTGAAAGGACTACAATCACTAAATTAATTTAAAGATTTAATGTTGCCGGTATTCATGTACCGGTACTACAATCAAATATAGAAGGCTGATTATACCGAGGCAATTTAACTCAAAAATGTCACTCATACAGGAATTAATAGAAGAATGTAAATGTTCACTTGCCTTAGCGATTTCCACAATAGGATCGAGGATCCCATGCTGCAATAGAAGAAGGTATCACTGAATTACAATTCATAAAAAACGCAAGATTATCTATACATATAAAAAGATACTGCATGTCAACACAATAGAAAACAGAAAAATTGAAGAAAACCTTCGCATACATACGTATTATATTTTAACAAATTGATCAATAAGAATTAACCATAATAAATAACGTAAAATATTGAATAACAATTTTATGCGTTTCAGCAACAAAACAGCAAAACAAACGTGATAAAGAAAACCAAACTCACAGGATATTGTGGCGCCGATCCCACCAGCTGAAATGTAAAATGACTGAAGATAAAGGGTGGAGATTTCACACCAAAATCTTCAATATATAAATTCACTCAATAAAATCAAATTAAAATGCAGTAATGTATTACAATCAAACTTCTTTATATTGCCAACATCCATTCAGTAATGCCTTCAAATAGTAATACACGCTGCGCCACTTCATTTCAAGCAATCAAATTAGCATTCATGGTCACTAGAAATAAAATAACACTTTTATCTAGCAACACGACCAGCATCAAATAATAGAAGTCTAGAACACGAGTTATGAAACTAGATTGATAAAAACCTGTGCAACATGCATGACAATGCATGTATCATTTAAAGTGATATGTCTCAGTGCAGGTTCCCACCATGCAGGTGCGACTGCTGATCGCCCGTCTCATCGCGGAGACGCGAACTTGTCGAGTAACCGGGTCAACTGGAATGTGGGTCATCTTCATGCACAGATATCCCGCCGCCTGGCGCCACCAGTCATTGCGGCCCATAACTAAAGCTTAACTGCCACATTTCTCTTACAAAGCAGACAAAATATTTTTTCTACTCGAATATGTCAATCTAAGAAATATTCTACACTGCAAAAATTAACTCGACTATCATATAAAATTAGACAATGTTCAAACCTTTTAGGGAATTCAGAAATATATCATTTAATTCTATTCATTAATAAGCTTACATATCATACTACAAAAGCACACGATTTATTTCTAATTAATTCACATTAAATTAATCTAATTAATTTATTTATTATTTATTTTATTAATTTATTAATTTATTAATTCACAAGTAGGGCATTGATCATTAGCAGTTATCGCAAGCAGCTATTTTCAACATCAACCACGTCTTCAAATGCAAATAAATCAAGGCAAATTTTTGAAGATTCCAAGCATGGTACGACTAAAATAAGATTCATACTTTGTCGAAAGCAGCGTGAGCCGTTTCCGGAACAACCCTGAGCGAAAAAGAGAGAATCCACTAACCAATTTTAATCGCCAGTAACTCAGAATTCTAAGAAGACCAAAAGACAAAATATAACTGTTGCACGTCTCTATATAAGGCACAAATCTTCAGTGTCACAGCAACTCTATATAAAATAACACGCACGCAATCCAAATTCTCATTAACTTAGTTAAAATATAGCGCGGAAATGTTTGAAAAGCTCCGAAAACGCACATTTCCGGCTTCTCGATGCCGAGGCTGTAGGCACGGTCGCGATACGCCTTGCACGCCATGATGATACTCTCCGTGCCGCCCGACGTCATCTGAAGCACAACGACCTTCATCTGCCTATGCACCGACGAGCAATTCTATACAGTGCCTAGCATGTCACTGCAACACCGTAATATAATAGAGAATAGAATAAGAAGGAGCAAAAGAAGGGAATCGAAGGTACAAATTAGACTCCAATGAATAAACACTTCTGACTATACGATAGAATCAAACAATGAACAATCCAAACAAGTTCTGCCACAAAGTCTTGCACACTGGTGCGTATAATTCTTCTCAACATTATCCATGCATGTATAATCATTGAAAAATAAAAAAAGATCGAAAAAAATCATGCAGTTTCCATTATTTTCATTCTGTGATTTCTTCTTTTTTCACTCAATATAGTGCGCATATGCAGATATTCTCTCATCATTCCAATATTGGATCTATTCTGTTTACAATCTAGCTTAGCTTATGCGCTTTTAACTTAATTTTTTGATCAAAACTTGATGTGCTTTTAAAAAAAAAATTTTAATACGCATGCGCACCGCGCCGCAGCTGTCCGGTCCTCCCTGGAACATGTTGCACGTCATTCGCACAACCTCCGCCTCCATTTTGCGCACGTCGGGAAATACGTCCGAGTGGAGCGGATTGGACCAGGCAAAGTCGGCGTACACCTGCGTCACGCCAACAACAGGATTGGTACTGAATCAATATCAATGAATTTGTTTACAAATACCGTATGCTTATTTGACATAAAACTGACTACAATTTATTTATTTATTCTGTATTTAATAGCATTGCAAAACTCATCAAATATTAATTAATCTACCCATTGCTCTTAAATGTTAATAGGTTTAATTAACTTCAACTGTATACATGTATTGTATCTTGTACTAATAAAGTGGAGGGCGGGTGTGCATGGCTGCATATGGCCTACTCCTGCGTACCCCAGCCACAAAATGTGAACGTGTGTGTGTGTCTTGTACTGCATCTAATTCCATTATATAGTATTAATTACATTACATGCATAAAATATAATCATATAAAATCCTGCAGGGGCATCTCTAATGTTCAATGCGCTAAAAATTCAAGTAAGTTTCTTACCTTGGCCATAAGCTCAGTAAGTTTGAAACCTTGGCCATAAGCTGAGTAAGTTTCAAACCTTGGCCATAAGCTGAGTAAGTTTCTCGTCACCACTGTAAACCGTTCCCGAACACGCTCCTTCTCGCCAATTGACCTCCGCTACACAACAAATCCAAATATCATCAATTGCATTTTAAATCAACATTCATTCACTTAAGTGATCCTTTCAAATTTAAGAAGAATTAAAACACATAAATCCAGAAATTAAAATAATCAGATCAAAAGAAAACAAAGATACCATATGATACAATAACACGTGGAAATGTTACAGTGCTCAGCTTTACTTGCTGTGAATCTTTGAACAACTAACAGCCCATGGAACATTATCAAATTATCCTAGACACTCCTGGAGTGCATAAATAATTCTAAAATACTAGTAGACCAATTTTAAAACAAAAACCTCTTGAGCTTACCAAGAGTCCTATACCGTTTCAGTTCCTTCAGTACGTCTGCCTAAAATTAACACACGCATCACGGTAAACTTCAATTTCAGAGTTTAACTAATATTGACCCCAAACAAAAATGTTTAAAAATTTCTCTAAGAAAAATACAACGAAACTTTTAACTAAAGGACATGACTTCAAAAAAAGTTCATCAAAATACGCGATATACTGTGCACATCTGCGCATAGAGATAATGCACTCGTGCAAATAAAAGTTTTCATGCACATTGTATACGATTATGGCACATAGTCAACAATCACTTAATGCATGCTTGTTCAATCAACATCAAATATTGAGAGTCACAAAGCGAGGAGCCAACATACCAGTAGTCAATATCTCTAGAAAGTTCAGTTTTATAATATATACACAAATATTTAAGAATCCTACCGTACCTCGCTCAATCCGTTAGCTGGAAGTTTCTGCACATATTTCTGTCCCTTGGTCGAACGATGAAAGGACGCTTCCATCCCAGCCGTCTGGTCTTCTACTTGTTTCCTGATCTTTCCACCAATCACCGGAAGTCGTCGAACCAACCGCAATCCGGAAGCTTTGATTCTTGCAAGCCAACCTGGCATTGCAATGATGACAAAAGATGTTCAATTTTGATAATTAATTGTGAATTTCAATGTAAAGCCAAATCTACCATAAATTAATTTCTGGCAACTTATTCTTGAAATCAAACATTCGGACACTATAATCCTCAATTTCATCTGCCATCATTAACAAAGAGGCATTAATTATATATATTTTTATTAAGAATTCTGCATAACATACAGACATACATTCACAATTTACAGGTCACTGTTACGTGGGTCAAACGTCAAAGTAGGTTGTAACATAACAAATATTCTGCTGTTCTTCAGAAGGGCACACACGCAGCGTTAGCGTTAGCTGGTATTAGCGAGTTAGGATCAGGTCTGTGTTAGGGTAAGCTAGAAGGGTTCAGAAACTTCTAGGGTAGGATTTCAGGTTACGTATGTACACTAACTTCTTCACACTAACGCTGTCTGTGTATTAAAGTTTCGAAGAACAACCAGATATTCTACATTAATGCCGAACCCGCGTCTATGCGTGCCTACTTTCATCGGACTTGAAGAGGAAGTTCCAGACTGCGACGAGGATAAGGGTCACCCCGACAGCTGCGCTGATGAGCTGCCACGGCTCGAGGTGGGCACATGATCCATTGACGGCCAGGCGAGCCGCATGAAGGTGCGGCTGAACCACCTTCACCGCAGGCTGGCACACCTCCTGCTCAGTACCAGCAGTATTTTGTGGGTGCTAGCTAAAATTTTCTTAAAGAGTATCGGTGTCAAATAAAAAGCATACACTAACAGCATTTAAATTGCAAGAGAATATTAGTCTAGAGCGCAAAAAATAGAGCTATACAATGGTTCATACAAAACTTGAAGAGCTTGCAGCCAGAATAGCATCAAGTGAATAGCAGGCAATGGTGTCAAGTTATTTCATGACATAGAAAGCACTTTCAATATCACTGAAAGTGAAAAAAAATCAATACAATTAGACGAAGCCTCAACACACAATTATGACGCGCGGGGTGTGCTTGCCGTTGATACCTTTTAATATCACGATGGGATGGGCTACTGAAAATACCGTTAGTGTTTAAAGAAACATTCTCACCCAAACATCATGCAGATAGTGCAGTGCCTGGTCTGACAGCGATCCCGGCATCCTTCCCTCGTCAACGTTAATCCAAATTCAACAACTAAACCTAGAACAAACACGCCTAATTGAACCCAAATCAAATTAAGAATTAAATAACAAATCAGCTGTTCAAAGAATAAGCGAACTATAAGCCTACAGCAAACTTAACTATATCACAAACTTCGCGTTGTGCAGCCGCTAAGTTGCAGACCAGGAAAGTCGGATTCGATACTATTTGCACTGTTCGATAAGTGGCGGGGTGCCTAAATGAGCTGAACGATTTGCAGATAATTAAATTAATTACGGTAATTAATCACAACAATCACCATTATTGAACTGCAATAGTCTGCTGCTCGGCCCGCGAGTTGTTCAAAAAAGTTTGTAAATAGACTAGAGCGGAATTTTGCAACAGCAATTTCGTCCAAAACACAGAAAATGATCTCAGCAGATTTATTCATTTTTTGCGTGCCTCTGTTAGGCTGTGGTGTTGAATCATTTATCGTTAGACAAGCTGAGTATAACTGCCTTGACTCCGCATACAATGCTCCCTTTGCTAATATATTTGATCATACGACAAGAAAATATTTAGCAGTTGTAGAATCTAATGCGGATTACTGCCATTTCTGTAAAAATTGATTCTAAAGGCTAAAATTTTATGTCAAATTATCTTCAATTCAAAACGACTATGTTCGCGGACTCTGTTATGTTGTACGGAATGCAAGAATATGATTGTGCATTCAAAAAACAGAATCTTTCGGCTGAAAAATTAGATATGCTCGTAGGCTTTTGGACACATGTATAAATTATTATAAATGCACATATTAGAAATTATTTTTTCAACAATATGGACAACTCGTAGATTGATCATGTTATTCATGCATGCCTGTGGCATCATCGATGGTTGTGTAATATTGTATATGCTGCAACTGTTTATTTAATTTACATTTTTACAGTTGTGTATTATTATGCTGCTTCTGCCGTGAGGTGAAAAAGTCCTATATATAGTATTAGTTTCATGCGTTGTCTGAAGCCTTTAATTTTTATCAATGTTAAATATTAAACCACTTTAATATGGTGTATAATCTGCACTACATAAGAGCTTCTATCAGAGTAGTGCAGCCCTATGCCTAATTTAGGTAACATTCTTATTATCCGTTAGAAAGCAAAAATGGCCAGGAACATCAAAACTTTATTCAGTTTACCCTTAGTTGGATATTTTAGTTTAAATGCATTTTGCGGCCTTGTTGCGGCCTTGCAGCCTTGCGGATTTTTTACTTTGAGACTTTAAGACTTTGAGACTTTGCGTCCCTGGTTCATCTGTAGAAGGCATTTCTAGTGATTTGCTTATATAGTTAAGAAATACATGGTTTGTGAAAAAGGTGTTTGAAGGGTACAAGATTTGACCTCAAGTCAGATATTTTGGTTAAAATGCATTAGCAAGATGGCGCTATTTTGAAGCGTTCTTCATCTTTTTCTTCACTATAATGCAGCAAAGTCAATGAGGTATTAAGACCATTCTCGCAACAATTTTTCGCTTATAAATTAGCCTACAGGCTACATCTACATGTACCTATTAGACAACACAAACAGAAAAATACCAAACGTTTACAAATTCAAATATATTCACGTATCATAACAACTTCAAAAACCTGACATTCAAAACATTTCGATCGTTCAAAATAAATAATTATGGTATATACACGTACACTGTAGTTCTGCAGATACATGTACGAGACCTAAAATACATTGTAAATGAGGTATAAAACTAGTTTGTGAAAAATTACAATCGGCCTACAAATTTCATGGACAAAATAATTGTCAGAAAAAGACGTTGCACTGGACCAAGTAGGCTTAGCTATTTTAATCCCCATGTTTGAATATAACTTACAGAATAAGTCATTATTGGTACACCAAAACCTAGTTAAATTGAACGCTAGTTGCTTTTAGTGGCAAGAGGGCACAGTGCCTGCGGACCCTCTTACGGAGTCTCTACCCACCCGATTGTAATAAGCTTAAGCAACTAGCCTATAGCTAATATGTTAACACTGGGTTTCTGTTACTACACCCGAACACCCTATCTCGGTAGCGTGGTTTAGCCAATGCTGTTAGTAAGCATTAGCAAATTATTGCAGCCATATCAATTCATCAATCATGAGCTTATCAAAGTGACTGCAATATTGAAGTGACCCAATGCAGACAGCACTCCAACCTCCGCCCATGCAAACAGCCGCGCGCTGCATTAATGCCAACAACAATCCTCACTGCTTCTTCACAAGCACGTCATCAATATCGATACTTATTACCATCGTGTCAATTTTAAAAGATTTGTCATATTCACCGCGTTCGAAAAAGCGTGGCTACCGCAAAGTCCAAAAACCATAGTCAATATTCAGTGCTCGTACGCCCGTCCATGCATGGCTTTCTTTGAGATCTAACAATCCAGGCTACATTAGAAGCATTAGAAGACAATGATATGAATATCAAAATAGGGGGTGAGAAGACAGACTGACACGACAGGAACGAGTGATATCCAGTATAGAAGGCAAAGGTGTCACTCTTACTCCACTTTCCCCTATCGTTATTTATAGCGCAATAATTTATACACTAGTCAATAAATTCCTTAATTTATTATGAGGCTCTTCTCCTGGTAAAAGCGCAGAGAAATCTTGCTAAAAAACCCTCAGCGTTCTCCGATTTTTCCGCGCCAACAGTCGCTCGCTTCTGACTCAAATCCCCAACCATCATGGAAACCGGAAGATTATCTTCCGCCTGGACGTCTTCCAGGTTCTCCACGTCCTCTATGTCGTAGAGAGAAGACTTGGAAGACGTCGCTGTGGATGCCGAAGTCTTTGTCTTCATGATCTTTTCCAGGTGGATTTGGATGGCCTCGCCGAGTATTTCTGGATCGAGTTCTGCTCCGTAAACGTCCCACGTTTGTCCATTTTCGTCGAACACCACGTCAACCGGGTTGTTTGGCGAGAAAAAGAGCGACAAGTCGTTTTTATCCGCGTCGGCGCAATCAGTTGAATCTGTTTCCTTTTGCGACAATTCTTCTACGTTTTTAATGTCACTGGATTTTTTTTCCTGACTCTGCAAAGTGGGACAATTGCTATAAGAAGCTGTTACGTAAGTTCTGATTGTAGGCGACAGAGCTTCATTTACATTCTGATTTTCATTATTTGACCGTCTTTCGTTGATGGAGAAATTTTGTTCTTCGCCGCCATTCGGCTTATCGTCACCCGAAGTAACAAATTCAAAAACAACTGGTAATAGTGTTGCGGGCTGCAATTCATTGTCTGATGTCGCTGCAGGCAAGGCGATGGTCAGTGATGACGTCATTGGCTCAGATTTAACCGCTCCTGCATAGGATATCATTTCAATCTTTGCCGTCTTTCCGACTGGTAACACCGTCAAAGTATTATCTTTTACAACAGCCTCAACCGCGACACTACCCACCGTACTCTGAATTTTCTTTCCATTTGAAGCGACGAACGACTGCTCCTGTGAATCTATATTCGACAAGCATTTAGCATCGGTGACAATCGACGATTTTCTCGTTTCTTCCATCGAATTTGCCCTGGTGTATCGATTGATAAGCAGACTGGTCGTACCCGAAGACTCTATTGTGGAAAGATGAGATGAATCTGATTCCATAACAGTGAAGCTGGCAAGCTGAGACTTTGACTGACAATCGACAGAGACTTGTTTGGCGAGGCGTCGCAGTGAGGTCCGCTGGCTGCTGCTGATGATGGCCTGAAGGAACGCAATGTAATGAAACAATGTAATGCCTCGAACCGAGATCGCCATTTTAATGTTAATTTTAAATACATTTTACTTGCTAAATTTAACGAAGTAGATAAGAAATCAAATCAGTAAGTTGTTTCTATCAATTTCAAAATAACTATCGGAATTTGAATAAATTTAGTAAACGATAGGCCCTTGCAGAAATGCTTGAAGACAGCTCATTCGTCCTCATTATCATTCGCAGAGTTCAAGGACGGACAAAAGAAGTAAAAGAATCTTCAATCACAAATTTTTAAGCAGTTACATTTCTTTACGCAGGCTTGTGTTTGCAGAAACCGCATCAGTGAAAGTGGATTGAATGTAGAAAATTAATGTGTTGCCAATGCTACCGAGTCCCAAAGATTTTAAACAAAGCCTAACCACATTAAGGTAACAGCATTTGCCTGATTAGGCAAGTGCTGTTACATTCACGACTTCTTTCCAAAGCAAGTTTCACGAACAGCAACAATAGACTCAACGCGACATTTTTAAAACCTCTAGTGTTGCAGCTGTTGATCCTAAAGCTTAGACCAAATTCGACAGCGTCTTTACAGCGATACACTATTGTGATCAAATCCTTAGCAAGCGGACAACTGCTGCACGATCACACCATAGACATAAATAGCGGAAAGCATCAGCGTCATCGTAAAGGAAAAAGAGGCCAGTGGGAAATCAGAAAGTATGATCGAGGGGCGGAGAGGCCACCACCCCTCTTTCAGTCTGCAAAATGTCAATAATTTGTGGATCTTTACATGTATACATGTAAATTGTCCAAAAATTGCCATCATCGCCCGGGGCTCCCCCAAGATAAATTCTTATTGACTACCGTTTTTTGTATCTCTCACGGGCTTGCGAATGAAAAAGTGCTTCACTCAAACAACGTTAGGAATAGACATAACTAGGCCTATAACTCCTCGTTCCGACTTTTTTCGGCTAGAAAAAACGTTTCCTGCGTCCCCAAAAAATCGACATCCATGTCTCTTGATAAGCGAGACCTTCCCCTTTCACCAACTTCCACCCCCCAACTCTTTCTCACTCTACTGCCCTCGACTCTCCCTGCCCCCCCCCTGCCCCCCTGCCCCTCCCCCTGTTCCCTCCCCCCCTGATAAATCTCTGTCCGATCAGATGTGAAGATAAGCGCCGCGTGACGGCGCCAGGGGTGCGATTGTGCCGATTTATTGGAGAATTTACAACAGAGCGTTATTGTTCTTAATTCTTTGAACAATTGAGCGTCGTTGGAATCATCTAATAATAATACCAGGCATGAATATACCGCCATTTTGTCTTCCAAATACAGTTTCAAGGGCGGCCCTCCACATTGATACGGCCAATTTAGTGAGAGGGAATAGAGAAAGGTCGTTCCTTATCCTGCTTTTGTCAATTTACAGTGAAATCGTCTAACCAGAAACATTTACATGATATTGCGTCAATGCCGCCATAAGCATTATGACAGCATTGAGTAAGAAATTTCTCTGTGAACTGTATTTATATTGTATTTTGTAGTTTAGGGACCGTGTGCAGCACAAAGACTATATGCATGTATAACAGTACAAGGTTCTGTGCAAGGGAGCCCGCACAGAACCGCTCCCCCTTTTTTAGTCGCCTTTTACTACTCGCCCGGGGAGCTCTGGGCTGCAAGCCAATTCTTTGTTCCTCGGCCTGCAGGGGGGTATTTTTCCCCTGTCAACGACTACCCCAAGATTGTGTGGCATAACTGGCTGTTTTCTGTTTTGACACGTTATCAGAAGCATGCTTGAGAAAAAATCTGTCTCCACCATCCCCCCCCCCTTATCGAAAGAATCTCCACAACCCCCCCACCAATACCTTTAAGGAAACTTACCACCCACCTTCAATATTTCAACGCACACCCCGGTAAAAAAAACCGACCTCCTCCGCGTCATTTTTGCCAATATGCGAGCGCAGTTCAGTCATAGACCACGGCCCAATGTCGTGCAACTGAGTCGTTGGATCAAAGCGCGTCGACGCTGTTGCGTGTTCGCGGCAAGTGAAACAGACGTGATTTGGGCCCGTAGCACGATGGGGGACAGGGGGGGGTAGTGCCCCTGGCCTCTCCCCCCCGCTCCCTCAAAAAAAAATAACAATACATTTGCCCCCCCCCCGCCCCCAGTTCAGTTGTTTTGGTCAAGTCAAGCTACGGCAGTTTTTGAAACGAAAAGGTTTTGTCAGCATCCAATATTGAGATTTGCACGAGAGGAAACAAGTCTATGAATAAGAGACATAAATGTTGTGAAACCTTTGCCTCCCTGCTTATTTTATGCTACCCACCCAGCCGAAAGCTGTCACGCCATGGGGCTTGCGTGAATGTAATCAAGCGCGTCGTTCTAAATCCGGACCAAGCTCTAAATCCGATCCGGGTGCCAAACGGCTGACCTGAACCGCCTGCGGTTTTTGAGGTTACAATAATGTTTTATTTTTACCATTACCGAGGGCAATTTAGTATGATAAAATTAATGCTAGTTTTGGGTTTCGTAAATAGCTAGAAAGTTCCGAGTTCAACCTTTTGAGAGGGGTAGTAATTTGGTGTAAGGTTTATCTTTGGAGTAGAATTACGGTTAGCAATGTATCTGAACAAAATACTAAAAATAGAGCCGTGTAACGGCTGAAACCATTGCAATAGCGGAACTGCACGGGAGCTCGGTGGCTTGCATTCAGGCGTAATAGCGCGCCTTGCGTCCAGCCACCGCTTGCTGCTTCACTGCATGCAAATAAAGCGTCAGGACGCCATGCATGTAGCCTACGTACATGTAGGATATGCTATGTAGTTGTGATCCATACATTGTATGCTGTAAAACATGTAGTTTTTGCCAATTTTGCGAATCGGGAAACTCGCAAAAAATACATGCAGCGAATATAAAGCTGCGGAAGCTATTATAATGGGAAGTCCTCAAAAAACGCAAAAATTTAGTGCAGCATAATTTCTGAGAGGAAAACCGCAGCAATAACATGCAGCAAAAATTTCATGTTTTACAAGTTACAAGGTCATTGTGACACAGACTCTCATCACGATGGGGCAGGGGGAGCTTGCACCGCCACTCCCCCCCTGTTCCCCTCCTTGGCGCACAGGGGCTGCACGGAAGGATTCTAAAACGTGAAGGAAAACTTTTAGTGAAGTTTAATGGCACTCCATTTGTAATAATAGTACTTTTGATGAAGTGTATAGTAATATTACTGAGATTAATGTTTAGTATTATAAAGAGTGAAATTTCTGATACAACGTTTCAAGCACTACTTATTTCCCATCCTCCAACCTTGAAATCATTGCTGGAGCATACGATGCCCCCCAGGTCCTGACTGCCCCCGCGCCCTGCCCCCGCCACACCCAACATCGGCTGCGTCGGCGGAAAGGGAAAGAGCTGGCAATTATCCTCGCTGATCGATCGACGTCGAAACGCCAGCCGTGCTGCCATAATCGCTTCCTTCCGGTCTCGCGGTTTGCTCCTCGCAAATCCCGCCTCTGTGTCGGCTGCGTGTCCGGTTTGGTTCCCGTCGTTAGAAGAGGTATCATGACCGCCGTCTTCGCTCGCCAATCGCAGCATTCTCGAGTTGAATTTACGCCCGGACTCACGTCTCGAATCGAGCCCCAGTTTCGAGAACACCACGCTCCATTTTTTTCTTGCCGACGCGTTTTCGGCGGCCCCTCCCCCGCCGGTACTGCTGCCGGCTCCCGCTTCGGAAGAAGTCGAGCAGCCCCTGGGCGCGCTCGCGGCTTCCTTGTAACCCTCCTGGCTCAACTTCCACACCGCTCGCGCCCAGGCCCCGCGACCTCCACCTCCCATGACGCTGGCGGGTATCCGACAAGCCTCGTTGTCGGAATCGGATAAAATTCGCTGGAAACTCACAGGGTTCCCTCTTGATGACCTCACGCCGGTCGCTGCCACGCCCTGCTGTCTTGCGCCCTCTGAGGATGTGGAGATGGTCCCGCGGTCTCCGGCGTTTATTCTCGCGCGTTCCTTCCATCTATCACAAGGGTGCAAAGATCGTAACTGAAGTACATTCATTGGATGCTCACCGCGACTGCACAAAAACTTGAATACAATTCTGACGTTAAATTTATTTTACTTCAGTTTAAGTTAGAATTTCGCGTTGTAGGTCAGGTATGGGTTCGGCTTAAATTTTTAATGAGCATATCAGTTAAATCTTGGCCAATTTCTGCACCTACGATTCAAGCAAATGATATTCTTTTCATCTCTGTTTGCATGACATATTTTTGATGCGCTATTAGTGCAGCATACGTACATATATTGGCTTTATTTGATTGATAATGTATTTTAAATAACATTGAAATGAGCCTGCGGATGCGTAGGAATGCTCAAATATTTGCATATATAAACCTACGTAAAAGTTACGATCTACGAGCGCTAAGAGAGGATTCTATAGACGTACCTTTGCTCCCACCTTTACCTTTCGAACCTTAGCTCGCCTAGCGCAGGAGACAATTTCACGGCAGCCTTTAACTGCCATTCAAAATAAATCTTTGCTTAGTCCATTTTAATTGGTATACGACGTCATTATCACAACTTTAAAATCTGCACAAGTTAGGATCTATGAGTGCCAAGTCACTTGCAGTAATGCCACTGTAAGGGATAGGCCTACGCGTATATCACTAGATTAAGGGATATTTAAATAATTGACGGATGTGATTGTAACGCAATCCCCGGAAAACTGGGGATATTTTTTTATAGAATGGCGCATTGTATAATGGGATCTGGGAAAATTCATGTCAACAATGTAATAGGGATATTTTTAGTCGAGATACCCAGAATCTAGGGATATTCTGTCTTGGCCCGATGGTATCACTGGTCACCTGTCCACGCAGGTAGCAAGCAGGCGAGCCTCGTATTCGTCAGCCGCGCGCTGGCGGCGTTCTTGGACGACGGCGGCGAGCTGCGGCCCCTCGCTCGTCGTCTGGAACACCTTCTCGACGATGCGGTCCTTGACTTTGCTGAGGAACTGACTGGCAGGGGTGCTGCTGCACGGGGGAGCAGCAGACACGCTGCTGGAGAGTCTTTCTCGCTGCTGCGGCTGCTGCTGCTGAAGCAGTTGCTGATGATTAATCAGCTGCTGCTGATGCTGCTGCTGAATATGCTGCTGCTGTTGTTGTCTAAACTCTGACTGACTATTCCTGCGGGAAATCGTGCGTGGCTTTGTGACGGGAAGATTGTTTGCGTTCGGGTGACCTGACCGCAGCAACAATTTCATCTTATTCAGGCCGCAGGGCATTAAGCGTGAAGAGGCAAGTCATTTAAGATGGTCGTCGTCAACAGAATTATTTATGTAAGTCGTAAGCCCAAGTGGCGTCGCCTCTATAGTAGTGAGGATGGGTAATCGCTTTCCTGTTGGATGCTATGTATAGCAGGCCCACATGTTATGGCGTGTTTTGCTGTGCGTTTGAACATAGAATGTGCAACAAGAATTTGAAACGGTACCGTAAGAATTTGTGCAGTAGAATAGACCTAATGAAATAATGGAAATGTGGGTAGGAAATAGAGGCGCCAAAAGAAAAATTTTGACCCAAAAAATATATTGTCTGACTACCTCACTCCCCTCTCCCCGATCGTGAGTTTTGCACGGAAGGAAAAACCTAAGTCTCCATCAGCGCCCACTTCCGCTCAAAAGTTTCTGAACCTGCAGCAAGATTTTTTCTAGGGCACAAATTGCGCAGTTGTCAATTTCCGTAAAAAATGTCCTTGTGCATGCATGCTTTCAAGATGCTAAAAGGCCAAGCTTGAATTACTAAAAACATTCTAGAACATCACTATATTATATTATAGTTGGCTTCATCAGTGGGTAAAGCGATCAGAGTAATCCCTTGAACCGATCTATAAACTCATCAAATGACCCTTATTATTCTTCGCAGGCTATCAGTGGATTTAGTTCTTTACCCTTGATAACCTATCGGCGATGCCATTGCTTAGGAATTCAGATAAAAACGGCACTAGAATGTTGTTTATCAATACTAGTAAACCTACATGTATGACTGCACAAATGCAACGACGACAAAATTTTCCCAAAAAGTTTGTAGGCCTATCTATGTTGATAGTAACTAGGAACTGTTGATAGT
>JAQIWG010004199.1:0-16457 GCA_034695025.1 Chamaedrilus cognettii | reverse complement strand
GCCCCTCAATTATACCCCACCCCAGCCCCTCAATTAGACCCCACCACTGCCACCCTAACTGCCTGCAGGCAGGAATGTTAATGAGCGCTTTCCGGCTGCAGAGCCTTGTGGAGGAAATACACTGAGCACTCATTGGTTGATATTTCCAGGAAACCATCGTTCCTTGGTCACTGGATCCTGTTATGATTGAGGAAGAGCTGGGATGATTTATATATGAATACAATGCCCAGCGCAGGGCTTATCGTATCATGGTCCAAACTCGCTACGCTTGTCTACACGGCTCTCTCTACCCGTGAGCCGCACTATATCAGGGAACTACTGGTCAAATTTAGTAAAATATGAGTCACGCGATCCTTGCTGTTTGCAGCGGGCACAACGACAAAGCGCCTGATCGTGCCCTTCACTAGGACGAAGCTCGCTGAAAGCGCCTTCAGCATCGCCGCCCCGACTGTGTGGAACAGTTTGCCACAAGCACTGCGTGAACTAGACTCCCTGGAGTCCTTGAAGAACGAACTGAAACAATTTCTCTTTGATAGAGAGCTGTAGAGCTTTTTTTGATGGTACACTGACTATTGTGTAGTGAACTTTTCACCACGCCACCGAATCTGTGTTTCCTGGGAAGCGGGCGTGTAATAAATTTTCACTACTACTAGTGTACTACTACTACTACTACTACTACTACTATGGTACACTGTCAGTTTCAGAGTTATGAGACTAGCACACTACACGCAATTTTGATTCTTATTTATTTGTTTATTGTTTTGAGTTTTGTATTATTATTTAGTCTTTGCGTGTGGTCTCTAGACACTCTCTCTCTTCAGTGCTCTGCTACACGGCAGGTCTTTGGTGTCCAAACCTTCCACCTTATCCTATCTTCAGCCCTTCTCTTCATATCCGCATACGATACCTTCTCAAGTAGGTCGTCTATCATTCCGGTACGTTGCCTTCCCGGTCCTCTCTTACCCTCAATTCTTTCCTCCATCACCTCTCTCACCTCTCTCAACAAACCCTCTCCTCTCATTACATATCCAATCCAGTTTTTCTGACTTCTGACTATCATTTTTATCACAGTCCTTGTTTCCCCCACTCTCCTCAATACCTCCTCATTTGTTACCTTCTCTGTCCAACTAATCTTCTCCATCCTTCCCCATTCTTCTAGACACAGATTGCCAGAAATTAAAAATCATTTGCACATGATTAAAGTTTATAGTAAGAGTTTATTAATGCAATGTTCTGATTGGCTGTCTTGTAGCCCAGCCGGAGAATGAGAGTGAGAGCGCAGAGGCGTTCTTTGCCAAGGTACAGTAGCTGCTGTCTGCACTCCTTGCTGTCTTCCTTTGTGCTGTCTGTGCTGTCCACATTCGTTGCTGTCCGTTGCTGTGCGCACTACTTGCTATCCTCCTTGCTGTATGCACTTCTTCCTGTCCCCACTTATACTGCTGCATGCACTCCTTGCTGTCTTCTGGTGCCCCAAATGAGTTTTATTTGCAGCTTGTAAATTAATTAAGGGTTTTATTCACGATGAGTGACAACTTTGAGCTCTCCAAGGAGTCAAGGAGTCATAAAAGGCGTAAAAGCGACTAAGGAAGAAGGAGCGATTCTTTGCTTGGCCCTGAGGCACTGAACAAGACAGTAATAGTTTGTTACTTTGTTGCGACACACGGCCTTTAGACCACAATGAGAGAGTGTGAGAGAAAAAGAGAGAGAGGGAGTGAGAGAAAGAGAGAGGAGTGACGTGGTGTGGTGTTGGTGCAGATCACACAGGACACCAAGGTGCATGTCGCCTGGCCGTCCAAACTTAAGATCGGCGCCAAGTCCAAGAAAGGTAAGCGCTTCCCACGCTTCTCACAGAGATGAAGCTTTATTCAGAGCCCTGCGTGCTGAGATGAAGTAACATGGCTGAATGGTTTGTATTGTTAATGTTGTTGAGTGATACTTCTTCTTATTGTTTGTTATTATCCAAAGTTACCTATGTAATAAATAGATAGATAAATCAAAACAACCATGTTTCTACTGCAAGAATGCAGGCAACATTCTTCCTGGAAAGAGGCTCTAGCAGAGATTTTGTCCTTTATCTTGAATCCACATCTGCCGCGTATGACGTCACTGTAGGCCGCTGTTTAGCGCGCTGACTGACAGCTATGTGATGTGCTACATGTATGCCTGTAGAGCCCTGGTAACACTGTGTCCCCCACTATCTGTATCCTTAGATTAACTTCTTCGCTTTTGCTGATGCTACAACAGTAACTGTTAGGCTGCTCTGCTGTGCGGATGCTCTGGCTTGCTGGGACGCCTTGTTGAGAGTTTAGGATGCATCTTGTTTTTATTAAGAGCGCGTTGATGTAGAGGCTTATCCCGGATGGAGTGCTCTCGCTAGATGGCTGCAGCTCGTTTGCTAGATGGCTGCTGGTTGCAGTAAACTGTGCACCTCGAGCGTGTGGTAATAAGATGCCAAGTGTTGAACATCAGTCAGTCGTGTAGTACAGGCCTATGCTTGAAGCGCGCGGTGGAACAACTATGTGAGTGCAGTTTCTGAGATAATGGCGCTCATCAATCAAATATTTGTTAATTGAAGAATTAAACAAGACAAAGATGGCGTTGATAGGATCCCTGGTCCCTCAATTACTATTGGTTGTGTCCGATGTCTATATGAGTACTTGGCCTGTCATCTCTGAATACTTGTCTGCGATCTATCAGAAGTTGCTCTACTACTTCACAGGAGTCAGCGACATCACAGGCGATACTTAATTGACATTCCTATTAATTTAAACGTTTTGATTGAGATCGTCGGAAGTAAAGTCGTTTTTAGTCTAGAATGCGCTTCACAGTGCACCCATCCAGTCCTTTTAAACGTTTTCTTTCATGTACTTTCCATTCAGCATAGCGCAGACTCAGCAGGACAATGTTTGTTTACTGGCTGCGAAAGCAAAATGGAAGAGCGGTGAGCGTCGATTGGCTGCGGCTTGCATCGCTTCCAGTATGCTCTGCACTTAGGGTTAATTGGCGATAGATTTATCTGTGGAACCGTCTGCCAACTTCCTTGCAAACTGACATAAAATATTCATGAGCGCTTTTAATTGGAGGCCACGCCCTTGCGCGCTGAGATAGCTTCATAAATATGTTTCCTTTCTGCTTACCGCTAAAATGTTATATTCATTATATAAGTTGAGTTTAAGGGAATAATACGATAACTAGGTCAGAAGAATACAAAAATAATATAGTGCCATATCTGAGGGAATTTTTTGACCTTGGCCTTCATGATCAAGCTTAGCCAATGCACAGTTTAGTACAGATAGCCTATTAGCAACGCCTTGTTGATCAATACCTACTTTGTAGTCTGTCTGTGTCTGGCATTCCTTGTAGGCTACCTCTCATCAGCTCAGGCAGAACAGTGCAGCAACAGTATTAGTCCCTCCTTTCTCTTTACATTTGTTTTAACGCAGACAAAGCACAGAGTATTTTTCAAATAAATTTGCATACGACGAACTGTCGGGTTAGGGGTTGGGGTTATGATTGGAGTTGATAAGGTTATGGTTGTGCCGTTGTACAGGGATCCACGCATTAAACTGTCGGGGTAAGCGTTATGGTTATGATTATGGCTGTTAGAATGTTAGGGTTATTTGTGCCCCTTATGCACAGACCCACACATCAAGCTGTCGGGACACAAGGACGCGGTCGCTGAAGCCAAGGCACGCGTGCTGTCTCTGCTCGACACAAGGGTAACCTTCCCTCTACCCCCTAGCACTGCCCCCTTTACCCCCCTGGTTCCGCCTCCACATACCGCCATAATGCTACTTCTGCACACTAGCGTCATCTACCCCTACATACATTATCAGAGGGACATTTTGAATTGTAAAAGCTAAAATAGAAGCAAAAATTCATGTGAGTAGTGAACCTTGTAGGGATCTTTTATTTTTAATATGTTTGTAGGCATTCTTCTCTCCCCTTGAAGCGCTTCTAGACTCAAATCGTTTACTCAGGCACGGCCTGGCTGAATTGATGAATACAATCTGATGCTGAGTAGCTGGTGGCGAAGCTTACTGTGAGCATGCTGTGACGTGATTGACACAGAGCCTGCGCGTGACGCTCAAGGTAGACGTGTGTCACACGGACCACTCACACGTGATCGGCAAGGGCGGCAACAACATAAAGCGTGTCATGCAGGACACGGGCTGTCACATTCACTTCCCCGACAGCAACCGCAGCAGCCTTGGTGGCGCTGAGAAGAGTAACCAGGTGAGAGCGCGACCCTGTAGCAAGCTGCTACATTTGTGTTCTCAACCATTGTTGCTGCAACCCTTTAGTAAGCTGCGTCGTTTGTGCTCTCAACTCCTGCTGCAGTGACTCTTTAGCAAGCTGTTCCTTATGTGTTTGGTCCTTATTGCAGCAGTAGTCAAGTTGTGTTATTTGGGCAAGGGATACTAGTAAAGGATCCCCCTACATGCAAACATCAGACGGGTTACGTGAAGTATACTGGTATAAGTTGTCCCCTTCATGTCTAAACATACATGTTCACAATCACAAGGTTTATGTGAAGCATACAAAGCGTCCCATAGATACAGTCGAACGGTACATGTGATGTAGGGCTTGTTCTTGATTGTGATTCGCTGTTTACACGCAGTGTTGTGTGTGCAGGTATCGATAGCGGGAGAGTGCGCGGGCGTGGAGCAGGCACGACTCAGGATCAGGGTCTGTCACCCCTCCCCATCCTTCCCTCACCCTCCCCCCCCCCTCTCTTTGATCTGTTGCTTTGCTCTGAAGGACCATACTCTGTTGCTGGCGCATATTATCGTCTAGTCCAAGATAATTTTTACATGCTACAAGACAGATGTTTATGGTTTGTTGTTTCGTCGCATCGCGTCACATTGTTGCAAGTTACATAATTTAAATATATAGCAAAGTACAATTAATATTAATTCTACACATTAAAGGTGCTTGTGTGTCTTTGCGTGTAAGTGTGTTTCTGCGTGTGTCTGTGCATGTCTGTGTGTGTATGCTTGTATGCATGTGTGTGTCTGTGATCAGGATCTGCTGCCGCTTGTCTTCACGTTCGACGTGCATCTGCCCTCCCCCAGTCACGCCATCCCCCCCGGGGGTGCGGGGGGGGGCCCAGAGCTCGCCGCGCTCGTGCAGCGGGTGCAGCAGCGCTACGGGGTGGTGGTGTGCGTGCGTCAGGGTTCGTGTGCACGCTCGGTGCTCGTGCGTGGGTCTGCGTGCGCGGGCAAGGCCGTGCGCGAGGCCGTCGACTGCATGGCTGAGGCGCTGACTGGCAGGCCGGGGGTGAGACTGGGGGAGGGTAGAGGCTAGGGGTGAGACTGGGCGGATTGGGGTTAGGGGAGAGACGGCAGGGTGATGGAGGCTAGGCGTGAGAAGGGGTGGCTGGATGCTTGAAGGGTAGTTGAGGATAAAAGACTGGGGGGATAAACATAATAATTTTCAGCTTAGTGCCACTAACAAATATGATATACTTTCAGGTCGTAAGTAAAAAACAAGTTCTCTTCCTTGATTACTTATTACAAATTAAATGATTAATTAATGATTCCTTATTTTCTATGAGTTAGTGCACTGTCTCTACGCGCAACTTGATGTTCATAATGTTTGTCCCTGTGCTGTGTTGTATCAGTCGCCCTACCCCGTCAGTCTGCTCCTTGACATCTCGCCCCAGCATCACCCCCTGCTCACGGCGGCGGGGGCTCCCGGGGGTGGCGTCGCCCCCCTCGCAGACATCATGCTGCATACCGGCACCAGTGTCCACTTCCCTGCCCCTGACCCCCCCTCGGCGTACCCCCCTTCCTCCGCCCCTTCAACCCCCCGCCGCGACACGCTCTGTGTGACTGGGACCATGGCGGGCGTCTGCGCCGCAAGGCTCCTCCTACTGGTGGGTGTGGCTTAAAATTGCTTCCTCCTATTGATAGGTGTGTCTTATATACATGTAGGCTCCTACTTGTGACTAGAATTTAAATGTATTGATATATTTTTCATGTTAGTATGTTTTTTTACTAACGGTTTAGTTGCATGTATAGAGTCTGCAAATCCTTGAACTCATTCAATTGGATATCGTACGGTGAGTGTAATTGGTCGCTGTGTTTCAGGGCTGCCTTCCATTGGTGCTCATGTTTGATACAAAGGAAGAGACTGATATCAGCCAAGGTCTGACTTAAGGACTGATCTTTCATTAACTACTTATAAACTGTAAGATTTAATTATTTAACTTTTTAACAATTAACTAATGAGCACAGCATATAATAAGTAAGACAAAAAAGTATAATGCAATTCAGTAGAATACAAAGTACAATACAATTTAGTTGAATGATATCTAGTTCATGACTATGTGAGACTTCGGTAATCCTGCTCATAGCTCACCTAGTCCAATATCAGATCAGTTTGTGCTCACAAGGGTCCCATAATTAGAATTCTTGATGGGTGTGTTTGGTTGATGTTGCAGGGCTAGTTCTGACTTACTGGCATGGATCGTGACCAGTGGAGCGTATCTGTCTGTTTGTATGTATCTACGCCTATGTGTTTGTACGTGTGTATGTGTGTGTGCCCGTGTGTCTGCAGGGTTGATAGTGGAACTGATGGAACAGTGGGAAGTGTTCATCAGTGTCAAGCCCAAGACCAAGCAACTGACAAAAGTGAGCTCTCCTTGCTTATCACCACTGCTTGATTGCATGCCTCTCAGATTTATACTAGTAATGATGCTTGTAGTCGTAGAACTGTCATAGTAGTGGTAGTAGCCTCACAATTATGAGAATGCGTGTAGCAGTATTCTTGTGGTAGTAATAGTACCCTGGTAGTAGTAGTACCGTCGTAGTAGTGGTATCAGTAGTAGTTTTGTAGCAGCAGTAGCCTTGTGGTAGTATACCTGCTGTAATGGATCCGGTGCATTGAAGACTTCTCTGATAAGCCCGCTGATGGTTTGGTCACTGTTCTGCTCGGTTGTTTTGTTCAGTCGGTGATCATAAAAAGCATCGAGCGCAACGCCCCCGGCCTGTACGCAGCCCGACGAAGGATTCTCGGCCTCCTCGACCCTGAGTCTGACCTCTTGACCCCTGCTGACCCCGCCGTGACTTCTGCACCCCCCAGCAGTAGTGCGCACAGTGAGTGCGGCTGACCCTTGAACCCTCAGCAGTCTGTGTAGTACCTCAAGGAGGACATACATATGATTTTTATGATGCTGGAGTTTCCTTTTATACATCGTGTTCTAAAACACAAGGCACTGAAAACACCACTGTTGTAACGCGGTTAAATGTTAACGGATGTACAAGATTTTTTCACAATTGACGGAGTGAAGTTACCGCCATGTTTTGAGCGCCTAGTTTTTTTGAACGCACTGTAGATAGATAAAGTTGCTATCCAATAATTGAGTCAGTTGTATCTGATCTTGTTCGATAGATGGATCATGACTACGGTGATAAATCGCTGATGTTGTGTGCAGGTGTATTTAGTGACCAGTGTTCTCCCCGCCCCCCGTTTGGTGCGGGTGTGGGAGGGGCAGTCCATGCGACAAATCACGCCAATGTGATGATCAACCTCAACAAAGTCCCCTCGCAGCTCGTCACTGTGTCGGGGCCGCACATCATCTCCTCAGCAAACACCGGTATTTCTGACCTGCCTGTAGTCCCCACCAGCCCGATACTCGGCCACCTCCCCTATAGTTCTCCACATGCCCAAACCCCCCCCACAACCCTAACCAAAAAGATTAAGTACAGACAAGGTGTCACGGGCATCCATTGGCCTCATTCAGTGGCCATAGTGGCAACTAGGGCTTGATCTGCCAGTCAGGGAAAATCGCAAAAAAAAAATTTTTTGAGCGGTTGGCAAATTTTTTTCCATTTGGCGAAAGTCCTTAGCTAATTTTTTATTCATCCTTCGTTCTTAGAAGTTCAATCATTGGCTCTATGGTGATGAACATAGCAATAAATTTGATATATTCCAGTGCACCCAAAGGGAAGAAATGCGTAGAAAAAATTCAGAAAAAATTATGGCCTGGTGAAAAAAAGTCTTTTGGCGCATTTTTGGCGAATTTTTTTGAAGACCCAGATCAGGCTCTGGTGGCAACCATCGTTAGCATGCCCCTGAGACACTGGGCCTCGGAGACATTGGGCTCAACACCGTGTTCGCCTTGATAGTCCATGGTTGTCACCGTTTAGACGCCTAACTTTATATTATATTTCTATAAAGTCTTTTCCGCAGTTCCTTTTAATAGTACGGTATTTCGCCTGTTTAGATCTGTGCAGCAGTATGATTTGATTCATGATGTTAAACCAATATATTTTGTAAATTGTTTAAATATTTCCATTTATCGCGTGACAGTGTTTACGTCGACTGGGGGGCTGATTCAGCCGCCAGGGGGCTATCTGTCCCCCCTGTCTTACCCTCCGCCCCCCCTGCGCTACATACCTTGCCCCGTGCCTCCTGTGGGTATGACTCTGGCTCCCTCTGGGGGGCGCTATGGGCCGGGGGGCCTCTATCACCCGGGTGCGGGCGGGGGGGCTGGAGGGGGGGCCTATGACTTCAATTACTGCCCCCCAAGCACCCAAATCACATATGACGGTATACTCAATTGATTTTTGTTTGTAAATGGAGAATTTTTGCATAATAGTGCTTTTAATTAGTTTGTTAGTATTTCTTATTATACTATACTTTATAATATAGGATTTTAATACAGGCATTTATTACTTATAACAAGATTTCTTTAAAATACTCTACCATAGCATATAGTCCATAATATGGGTATTTCATATTAATACCGGACTGTTTGATAGTACATTGATTAATTAATATCTCATTAATTTGATGCGCATAATCTAGCTAATGGTTAAAGGCTGTCTGTGGCTTATTAGTAAGTGTGTGCAGCTGCTGCCAGGGCTTGATCTGCCGGTCGCCAAATCGCCAAAAAATTATTTTTTCAGCAGTAGGCAAATTTTTTTTCCATTCGGCGGATGCCCTTGGCGAATTTGTTATTCATCCTTCGTTCTTAGAGGCTCTATTACTGGCTCTATGTCGATGAACAGAGCAGTATTTTCATATGTTCCAGTGCACCCGAGGGAAACAAAAGTGTAACAAATTCGGCGAAAAAAAGTGCGGCCTGGCGAAAAAATTGTCTTTTTTGGCAAGTTTTTTGAAAAAAATTCAAGACTCAGATCAGGCTCTGGCTGCTGTGCATATGATGCACGAACCAAGTGCCATTAAGTGCTGTATAGTGCTATGCTAAGTGCTAATTGCTAAGTGCGGTGCATTAAGACTTAGTGATCATTAAGTGCGCGCTGTGGTGCAGTGGAGGCGCAAAACGAGCGCAATAGGGCACTTGCACTTCTGCCCCCCCATCTGCTCCACCTCCTTGACCCCCTCCCGCCTCCCCCCTGGGCGCCCCCCGCTCCACTGACCCTTGACCCGAGAGAGGGCGACGTGCTGGCGAACCTCATGTATTCTCTGAGGGGGGGCGAGCAGGAGGCGAGGAGGGGGGATGCGAGTAAGCGCCACCCCCCACAGGAGTCTTCGTTGTTCGGTGAGTGGTGCTATGTCTACATTTTGCTTCTTTTAAGAAATTCTTCTTGAGAGCTGTTTGTTGAATGTATGCGGCAGTCACTTCATGCACCATAATCCTGTGCACTTTGCATTTGTGCATCTACATTCAAGCAACTACATTCGTGCTCTTTGCATTCATTCACCTGCATTCATGCACCTATACTTCACTTGACTTTGACAAGGTGTTTTAAGTTCATATCCCTCAAAGCTGTCATCACATGATGGATGTTAAAGCCCCCCGCCTTTCCGATGAAGTCTACACTTCCTCGTATGCAGCCTGTGTCTAGTGCTGTTGGTTGGTGTGTCTCCAGACGCGACAGGCCAGTTCCACCCCTACTGCACCCCTCCCCACACATATACTCGCTACCAGCCGAGCAGCGCCATTGGTCCACGCTCAGCCAATCAGCAGTTCAGCTATCTCCCCGGCTATGGTATGGTGTCGAGGGAGGGTGTAGGGGGGGTTTATGGTGTCGAGTCTAATTACACAATGGAGGGGCGCGGGGGGCTGGAGATGGGTTTTGGAGGGAAGGGGGCCGTCTTGGGTGGCGGGGGGCAGGAGGGTCGACAGGCTTCCTCCCCCTCAGAGACTCACGACCTTATCGATGGGGATGAGCATGCGGACCTGGCGTACAGGTACTTCACCTTGACCTCACGCTGACTTTGAACTTGGCTAATTGCCTTTCACATGCACTCAATGACCCTTGTCCTTTATCACTGAGCAGCATTGATCTTTTTAATCGTCACTAATTCTTGATTGGTATATTTAAAAATTACTAAGTGTTCTAGCAACATTAGTGGCGATGATATTTTAACTCAACTCAGCAAATTTTAAATTTAACTCCAGCAGCTTGGTTGTGTTTCAGTGCTAGGCCTATTGTGTGACAGCATGGGTTGAACTCTTCAGTTGTCCATCAGTGTTCGTTCCTTTTTCTTTGTGCAGTGAGGGGGAAAGGGAGGTGGGGGGTCAGTCTGCCCTCGCTCAGGGGCCGGGGGGGCTGGACGCAGACAACGGGCTAGGGACGGACATCAACTATGACCAATTGAAGCTGCGCGCAAGCAAGGGTGAGTGAGAGACTGCTGTCAGTAGTCGCGCTCTCAGCCAATCAGACGCGATTCTTTGAGACCGGGCAGTGATCAAACTGTTTCTGATCCAGTGGCACTTGTGTGTCTTCATCTAACACGATGCCATGTTGCTATCATTAGACCATTGTTCCACTAATGATAAATTTTGAGGTCGTAGTGCTGTGGTTGGGGTTATGGACTTATGGCCGGGCTGTAGTGCTACGGTTGTGCGGCGGCTGTGGTTGCAGCGATGAGGGAGCAGCCTGTGGGAGAATGTCGCATGCCGACGGACTACTGGGCAGGACTTGGCTTCTCCAAGTCCATGCCGGACTCTGCGATACGCGAACGTCTCAGTCAGATCAGCCGCTACACCGGACCCTCCATGGCGACCACGTTCGAGGTGAGCTCTACCACCCCACATTGTGGCAATAGCAGTGGTGGACGTTTTTGGATATTTAAGGGCCGTGTGTAGTAATTAAGATAATCGCGGTTTTCTGCAGAGGGAGGGCCGCACACAATACCGCTGTACCCCTCTTTTGTTGCCTATTATGACTAGCACGGGGAGCTCTGGGCTGCACACTAATTCTTATTTTCCTTACCTGCAAGGGTGGATTTAAAATAAAAGAATAGAGAGAGAATAATAGAGAGTAACAGAGAATAGAACAGCATAAGTGGTGACTTTTAGAACGAAATTTTTTTTTTTATGCGTTCTAGTTTTAGTGCGCGTAATTCGTTTGCGCGTCAGAGTTGCATTGTGTGTTGCTGCAGAATGGTGACGGAGAGGTGGAGGGGGACGTGTGGAAGGACGATCTGTCACCTGACACCGGTGTCAGCAGCACCGGCCTCGCTAACATTAGCCTCCCTGGCACCGGCCTAACTAGCACCGGCTTAAGTGGCACTGGCTTAGCTGGCATCGGTCTGGGTGTCAGTCTGAGCGAGTCACTGAGTGACCTCGTGGCACAGATGTCACTGGACGGGGTGCGGGGAGAGCTGGGGGTCAGTGACTCCCCCTGGGCCTGGCCCCCCTCAACCCCCTCGCCTCCGAAGGAGACAGGAGGGGGAGAGAAGCGCTCGTCAGCCGGGGGAGGGGCGAGCAGCATGGACCTTTGTGAGCTGTTCCATCAGATCGGACTGGACAAGTACTCTGACCTCTTCCGACAACAGGAGGTGAGCGGGAAAGTGGGGGTGAGGGATAGTGGGTGGGGGTCGTGGTAGGATTCAATTAATTATATTTATGTTTCTTTTTTACGTGCGAACTGCAAAATGTTACTACAATTTAACTTGAACTTGACTACTGCAGCTTTGTTTACCAGTCTTCAGTTCTTTTTGTATCATGTTGAGTTTGAGTAGGGGTTTCTATATTGGTCACGACGATGATCATGTAAACAATTGCTGCCAGGCAAAAGTTGCTTTTCTTGCCGCCCTTTATGACGCTTCTTTTGAGTTCTGGAATATCAATTATCATTTTCTCTGCCGGTCTGTGAGGCGTGTGTTGTAGGCCTATATGTGTGTGATTGTGCGTCAGATTGACCTCGCGACCTTCCTCACCCTCACTGACCCTGACCTCAAGGAGCTCGGGGTCATGACCTTTGGCGCTCGACGAAAGATGGTGCTCGCCATCGCAGGTCTCACTCTTGTTTCCTGCTCTTGAGTTGTGCATGTGCTGCCTGCTACTCTAATGTACGAGTCATTGAGTGCAGTGTTTAATGATGCTCTCAGAATTCATCCCTTATGATCACTGCTGCTGCGTTGTGTTGAGTGTTACCAAATCAATTATGTTCTACTAAAATTGAATATATCTAGATTCTGAATATTGTGATAAAAAATGTCTTTGGATTGCATTTAAAAATTAAAAAGTTCCATAATCCCATTATAAAGGCACCGTTTTATAAAAAAAATTCCCCAATAATATGGGGATGGCATAAAAAATCGAATCCGACAATCAAATAGGAAATATCTCAAAAATCTTGTGATATATCCCAGGCAATGGAAGTACTGGTTTAGTAACTTGTATTTGACAACTGAATACATTTATCACTTATTGCCGAAACTCGATATGCACATCTATTGTCGTCTTATCAATAGAATGTCAAGCAATTTCTTATTTACTCCTATTCTGCTACCTTAAAAGTGGTGTGTTATTTTGCCATTGGTTGTTTTCACTGTCTGCAGATTTCAATGAGAGACAGAAGACGGTGGCGCCTCCGCCAGGCCTGCCAAACCCCTTCCGCTCAAACCTGCGGCGCCTCGACTTTGCCAGCCAGAGTGGACGTTGGTAGCCTGCCAGGACTTTGTCAGAGTGGGCGTTGGTAGCCTGCCAAGCATCAAGAGCAGGCGCTGGTAGCCTGCCAGCGTAATGAAAGAAAGCAGCAGAGTTTATAGGGCCTGCACATATATATGTCCTTGTTGATCGAGAACACAGCTCTAAATGAATAGGCCTGGCAATAAATAACTGCATCGGAAATTTATCCGTATTTGGAAATGAAATCAGAAACAATTTGAAGCAGAAAGAATTCCGATCTTAAATTCTACTATTAATAAGTGATAATGAGTGGTTGGCTTGATGCTACCAGTACTGCAGCCTGTCTACTACTACCAGTTAAATTTGCCAATGCTGGAAGCCTGTTTTACTGCTGTTAGACGCGTGCCTTCATCCTGCAGTTAGAGATCGTGTGAAACATAAGTAAATGCCTGTGATATCCGTGAAGCACAAACAGCGTTCAACACCGTACTCAATGGCAGGATTCAGTTTGGCCCTTAAAAAACTTTGTAGCGTTACACCGGATGCCTCTGAAAGAGGCGCAATGTAACTGCTTGGTCTTTAAAACTGTGCAGGCCTCCGCCAGCATAGTTGATTTTCATGCATAATGTTACACCTTGCCGTTTCAAATTAGGCCAAAATTTTACATCTAACCATCATTGTTGGCGAACTATGCCTGCGAAGCTAATTCCTGCTTATAGGCTGTTGTCTAATGAACTGTGTGCAAGCCTGCAGGACAATTTTTGACCTCGGAGTTTCCAGTGTCACGTGACTATCATTTGCACAGCTCTCTTTTGCTTGTGTTACTTGAGTGAATATTCTCTCTGGTGCCCATGTTACACGGCTATTATAGACGGTATCGCCTGTGATGTCATTAGGGTCTAATGCCCTTCCGGACGCCAACCAGAATAATGATTTAAACTGGCATAATAATTTTATATGTCGGCTAGCGGCATTTGTTTGACAGCCTTGCTGAGGGGCCTTACCGCAATTTTTGTAGTGCGATGGGATTAGAACACCAGACTTTGGTTTGTGCGTCATCGCACTGTAGCCTGTTTATCCACTCGACCACGGCGCCGATGTGCCTGCTACACACAGACTGCAGATCTTGCCACTGCTTCAAATTTTTATATTTCACACCCTCGATATAATAATTGTTTTGTTATCAATGAGCTATTTCGGCAGTGGTGTTGTTTTTTATATTCCCACTTACCCTGCAGGCGCTACTTGTGTAATACTGTCTACATTTTGACAGCAGATTGGCTGTTAGCCGTGCGCGATTTGATACCGTCGACTGTGATGCAGTATGAGGTTATTTTCTTGAATCACACTGAGGTCAACCGTCTTGGAATATTCAATAATAATGCCTTGTCGACTACATGAATATTATGAAATTGAGCGTAATAAAACACTGTTGATCACGACGACTACGTAGAGCTGTCTGCGGATTGTCACATGTTAGTGACAAACGTCACTATTGCGATGCAATAAAACTACATGTATTATATTATTATTGTTATATGTATTATTATGTATATTATTGTTTTATCAAGTCCATTTCATTCGTATTTTTTATGAAGTTATGGTTTAATTAACGATTTAATCACACACAGACGCAACTGCACGCATTTTGTTACTGCATTTGCGATCACTTACGCAGGGAATGCAGCCACAAAACGCACGCGCGCGCGCGTGTGTGTCATTAATGATTTAATACCAATCATGAATTGATGGTTGGTTCTAATTAATGAACTTTGCAAAATGACAAAATCATGTCCCAGCTCAATTGAATGTTGCACAATAAATCCATTAACATTGAGTTATAGCGTATGAATCAGTTTCTATATGACAGAGCACAATGCCAGTTACTTGATGCGGATCTCAGTTCAAACTTTCAAACACCGCAACAACAACATTTGTAACAGTTTGATTTCAGAGATCCATTGGATGCAGTGGTGTTATCCGTTCTCTACGCCGCTGAAGACTGGATTGGTTGGCTGGAAGTCATGCTGTGATTGACTGAGCGGCCTCGCTTCGCCAGCCGATGAAAACTTTTGATTTTTGCTGCTCTTATTGGATTGCAGGCTGGAACACAAACCAATAGTAACTAACGATATGATTAACACGTTTTACAACTTAGCATTTAAAGACAATCACTAGAAAGGCGTCAAACGCATTCAACTCTAGGCTTAGGCGATTTTCGAATATGTGATCAGTTCTTATATATTTTAGAATGAAAACCAATAAATACTGCACGCCGATCACTTGTGATATGAAACATTCAGTGGGTTTAGTTTTTTTAAACAGCCATATACTCACTAAACAGCCATAAAATATACCCACTTATAAAATTAGAGATCCACTTGCGTGTGATTGGCTGTCAGCAGTCGGGCGATAGTTCAAAAGGTTCAACGGTGTCGATAGTCGTTGCCCATAGGTATCTACAACAGTCGAACAATTCTTTATAATTTACGTATTTTTTCAAATGGAGCATAGTTTATACACTGAGCTTGTTATGAAAATTAGCATGTACATGTACATGCGCAGCTGCACACACTGCAGTGACTTATAGTGTCGCAACAAATGGCCCAAAAATGGCCCAAATATTGAACAGATGGCAAAAAAGCTGTATTGAACTTTACTCTTTATTTGAGCATTTCAATTCACAGGAAGAATATCAGTAGGCCTATTTAAGCTGAGAAATTAACATATTTTGACAATGTACTCACTTGGACTCCTCACAGTCGTCTTCTTTTTTCTTCTTCTCCAAAACTTCCTTCGCAAATCTGAAACAGCTGCAGAATTGTGCAAGCAAACACAGCTAGGCATGAAATTGTTGTCGCTTTTGTTGCTCGTTAATTTCCACAAATTAAAAATAATTCAATAATTCTCAAATAGACAGCTTTCTTTGTATCATTCTTACAACATTGACTTGACAAATAATTATCCATCAATGCTAGTCTCGTTTTCATAAATGATTTTGCTGTAAACTTTAGAGTGTTCAATATTTGTAACGTAATGATTCCTCTGACGCTAACCTAAGCAGTGATTGGGGGGAGGGGTCATATCTCCCCCCGCCCCCTCGCGGAGCCCCGATCCGGCTCGGCACGGGTCCCCCCCCTTCACTCGTACCCCCTGCACGCTCGGCTGTCACGGCCCCAGCTGGTATATCTGTACAACGCATCGGGCCAGAATTCAGTTTATCCCAGCTAAAACAGGAGCAGTAATACGCCTGCTTGTCATAAAACACTATTCTTAAGCATAAAAAAGTCATGTATAAGCCGCGCAGCGAAAGTCGATTTAACACTTATTTGCTGCGGCAATCATTTCAAAATAGCAGAGCCTACAACTGTGGGCTAGAAGTTGCAATATTACCGTATTTATAGTAGGCATACGGCCTACACCTTAGCACATCATGGGGCTCTCATAATAAACTCTATCATGGTACAAAAATTTCAAACTTTGATATTGAGATGTAATTCGTTGTATTTTAGTAGAATATTATAGTCTCATTACCTCGTAACTATATATTATAGTCTCATTACCTCGTAACTATATATTATAGTCTCATTACCTCGTAACTATATATTATAGTCTCATTACC
>JAQIWG010004198.1:0-16458 GCA_034695025.1 Chamaedrilus cognettii | reverse complement strand
TAATCCCAGAGTTAAGCATAGTAATCTAGGCTCAAGCCAAGATTCAGAATAGTGACTAATACATGAACAGTCAACCACGATCTAGTACGCTTGTATTGGTTGAAGGCTTGATCTAAATTGTACCCACTCTTATGCCACTAAATTGTATCCACTCTTTACCTGACCCAATTTCTAGTTCTCTCCACATCCATTGGTTCACCTTAGGATATCCTTCAACTGTCAGTTTTCCCCTATCCAAGGATTTGGATGCATTACTGCATTGGCTATCAGCACCAGTAGATCGCGGCAAACATAAACACTTGTCGGCAGCTTGAATTGCGCTGACTTACCCCTCTTGAAAATGCAATGTGGTGCTATTAATAGATTTAACTGTAAATCAAATTTTGACTCAATTAAACTTTAACTTCAATCAAAACATGAATTTAAACTTCCTAGGACCTAACTTTACAAGTTCTAAAAATAGAAATTCATTGGACTACCTGACTGAGGTAACTCTTCGTATTGTGGGAAAATCATGCCCCTTGTCGGCTTGCATTGTAAAGCTTCTGATCTCATCACAAGCTGATATCAAATTGCTGACCATTGCTTAAATAATACTTCAGTGCGGCTCTTCTTCTTTTACTTCGTTTCCTTACAAATTTACCAGATAATAGCTGTTTCTAAAGTTACGTAAAGTGTCATTCCATGACACCTACATGTACGTGTTATGACTTACAAACTCAGTGGAAATGCCAAATTTCCTGGCCATCACACTGATTTAAACAAAATGGCACTTGAGGTATGTATTTAAATTTGCTAACTGCTCTTTTCTGTAGTCCTTTCTGATACATGTCAGAATATCTGACTTTTGTGATCCCCCGATGACGTCTTTCGACGCCAAAACAAAATTTAAGTCCATTTTAATCAGAATTTAATTACATTTTAAATTTTTATATGAACCTGGTACTCCATTCCTACGCGATAAAAACAGGTTCATGCAAGAGATAGGCCTTTGATAAAAATAATTTCGTCTGGACTCTGAATCTGGAATATCCATACCGCTGCGAAACGAAACAATATTTCAATTTTGTATTCTAATTGTTAGTTAATTTTGCACTTTTTTTTGCCATCGGTACTGCGTTCCCGAGGGACTTGTAAAAATTGGTGTAAACGTTTTGCTCTGAGACGGCTAGCCCTCGGAATCAGACGGTGAGATAAAAGTGCCCTTGAAGCACAAATACCAACATTATTATTATTATTATTTTAGTAGCCAGTTCTTATTATTTTAGTTCTTATGCAGTTAGCCTACATGTACTGATAACTTGTCTGGTTACATGCAGGCACCCCGGTGACTTCGATCATCCTGGGATGCGTACTGGGAGGAATAGCATTCATTCTCCTGATTGGCTTCACCTGCTGGTGGTGCGAGAGCGCACGTTGTGGCTTCTTCTCAGCCACAACTGCTCAGTCTGTCTACACAGTGCCACGAACCGTTGTAGCTGAGCCTTCCTTCTTCCAACGTACAGTCGTTCCCGTTCAGTACACGGTAAGTTAGACAAAACTAACTGCGCAGTAGGCCTAGTTTTCTACGCTTTCTTCTGTCTTCTCCCACGCAAAATTCTGCTTTCTTAAGTGGTACGACGCTAAATTAGCCTTTTCTGAAGTCTTTTCTGATCAAAAATTATCAATTTGATTGAACAGATTATAAACTAGTGGAATGAATTTGCAATTGTTTGCATCAAATAGCCAAATTAATTTTTATTTTTTTGTATTAGCGCGGTTGCTGAATTTTGTATGATTTAAATGCAATCTTGTGCAACAAATTCATGTGAACCTCATAATGTGAAGTTGTACTAAAGCTTACTAGGCAAATGCAGCTTAATATCATGCAGTTACGCTGCTTAAAATTTGAAAACAAGCGTATTTCTAAATAATATGGTGTTTGAGACAGATGGATTTAAAAAAAAAAAAAAAATTCTTTTCTTGTTTGCCGCGTCTCGTTTGATATGATATTAATTATTATTAGTTTTACTGACTGAAAGGCATGTGTGTCCATTTTATTTTTCAGCGCACGGACCCCTATGTCAGACGCTACGTTTCTAATCCTTACTTCTCTGGCACTAGCCAGTACTACGGCACCAGCCCCTACTACTCAACAAATAGTTTTCTACGCTAGCCTACAAGTAAGTTTTTGAAATAGGTAGCCTACTTGAGCGCCGCTAATTAATAATTATTAATTCCTACCTGGTGCCCATCTTCATTTAATTTTCAGAGTCGCTGTTAGTATCAGCCGCGGTAAATAGGGCCGCGGTTAATAGAGCCGCTGATGATAGATCCGCAGTAAGCCACAGCGTTTTTGCAAGCAATTGCGCGGTTAATAGAGCGCGCTTAAATAGCGCCCCCCTTTAAAATATATGAGGCTTTTCTTTGACACGAGATCAGACACTATAACCATATGCCTTCTCTTTTTTGCTATCGGTATTATTATTATATGGGTGGAAACATGTATAAGTTATAAAGCGTTCATGATTACCAAGCCTCAAAAATTAACTGAACTAGCCCCAAGAACCTGGGTTTATTCAGTTGGGTACAAACGCTTGCCGTTATCAGTTACAATTTGCACCTAGCCTCTAAAACATGACGCCTTGACTGTTGTAAGGTCTAGCAGTTGGCCGTGTTGCCACAATGGGCTTACGGATTAATTGTTGCGAGTTACATTGTACTACATTTTACATTTTTTATAAAATCTGTCATAAAATATGTCTTTGAATACTGGAATACAACTTACAGCTATGCGATATCTAAATTTAATTTAGAAGCAGAGAAGCCTATAAAATAGTTGATCAATGATCTGTTATAATGTAGTCATCTTAAATGCTAATTGCATATTATTGTAATTATGCGACACATGGTATTTCGTGTTTTAGGGCATGGATAGCAATACTGGCTCTTTCAGTTATAAACTCTTTGGCAACTGCTTCAACTTTCTAACATGCGTCAGCAGTTCTACTTTTGTACAATGGAACGCTCTTGGAATTCAAATCATACTGCGATCAGTGGCGGTTCAGCATGGAAGCCAAATGACGCCAGGCGTCCTCAGTTCAGAGCCTGGCGTCTCTATAGTGGCGTCTACAGTTTTTGGTCATTTGGCTTCCACTGTTTAGGATTAGCAACGCTGGTAATGCTAAAAAGGGCTGAAGTGTAGGTTTGGCGTCCCCAATTGTATTGTTGGGGTCCCCAGTTTGAAAGGGTTGGCGTCACCAGTTTTTGAGGGGGGAAATTGTCTCAACGAGGGGAAAATGGACAATGACTGTTAAGATTGGCTTCAAAAATTTCCTGTTAACACCCCCTCCCCTCCCCCGGTACTCGGTCTCTATAGCTCTCATAGGGAGGAAAAAGTCATCGTGACTTCAAGAAATTCTAGCGTCCCAGTGGCGTCCCCAGTTTAAAATTCCTGCAGCCACCCCTGACTGTTTATTTATACCGTTCTGAAATCTGAAGTTTCATAATATAACTGTAGCACACACCAATGCATTGTATACTGTAGGCCTATGTATCAAGTATGCAGCAAATTTATTGTAGGGCTAAAATGTATTAACCCTGTTAAGAAACGTAGTCAAATTTTACTTTTACACAACAATTAATGGACATTCTGGCAATTACCTATGACACTCCTTAAAATCAAGTCACTTCTTTGACTGATTTTCATTCGATTAAATTAACGAAATTGTAATCGATTGATTTTAAACATTATTTTTTTAATTGTTATTTATTAATGTTAGATTTTTTACTAAGCATGAGCTGTAAATAGAGGTATATAATGATATATGCCATATTATGTTATGATCTAACACTAGACTATGTGGTGCTGCTGGTTTTAATACACAACGATACTGTCATATGACGTTACAGCAGGCCCGTAGCGTGAGGTGGGGGAGGGCACGGGGGGGGGGGCTCTGCTCCATTGCCCCTCGACGCCTTTGCCCCTGCTGCCCTCGTAAATTTTAACACCCCCCCAAGCTGCCTTCTAGAACAATTGCCGTCCACATCTGCAGGCCCTCTAAAACATTTTCCACCCTGCTCTCTAAAATATTTGCCCCTGCAAATCGACTGCCCCCCCCCCTTCCTTGAAACCTATATCGCTACGAGACTGCGTTACAGTAGACTAAATTGCGATTAAAAAGAGAACACGCGTTTAATTGAAATTGCAAAATTAATGCATTTATATCGTTTTCAATTTAAACCTGTCTTATTAAGCTGCCATGTCAGTAATTTAGATAGTGAAATCAATGATGATTAACAATTATTGCGTTAACTTTGTTTCTCGTAGGCTATACAATTAAAGCATAAAATGTAATACACTATTTATTCGTCTGACAATAATTGTTTTTCAGCATATTTTCGTTGGTCTACGTTGTCAACAACATTCACAATAAAAATTAAACTACTGTACGTGTTAAGACAACTCTGTCGATACGTAGGCTACATGACATAGTAGTCCAGTAGCCAAATTATCGTGAAGGAAATTTTTTGTTAAAATTATGAAAGCGATTAATTTGTAACAGGCATTTCAAACCCAGTGTTAACGGCGATATGTCGATATACATTTTCTGCCATAGAGAGTGTCGTTACTCTCGCACTTTTGACCAAATGATTAGGATCAATGTCCTTTGCCCTGCTGTATTTGGTGGCTACACATTTGCTTCAGCGCAGTGTGGTGCGCTTACACAATAGCTAGTTAACTAGTTAAAAGTAAACAAAAAAAACAAAAAAATGCAAAGCGGGATTAGGAAAAACATGTCCAGCTGACTAAAAATAGCACAGTAGGCCTTATTTTTAAATAGCAAAGTTTGTCGTATTTTTAAAGTAGGCCTATAATATATTTTTATAGTATAGAAATACACCTTATTTTACTATAGCAGTGGTACGTAAGAAATTATTTCATGTAAAATTGAATTATTTGATGCAAAGAACTGAATGTGCATGGCTCCAGCTGCGAGAATATTTGACAAGTCTTCATTCTTCATGAAAATCACTTGGTCATGTAATTCACAAACTGGCGCTAGTTTCTAAAAAATTGTACAAACATAATGCATGCAATATAAATTTTTAGCAAGCACAAAACTATTTTAATCATGCAAGTATTGTGTTTCTATACTTTTTGTTATATTATTTGGCTACTTTATTTGTTTATCTTTTTTGTTACAACAATACAAGCATCTGTAGTGTTGACATTCGTTCCAAAAATCAGCATCAAACTAAATTCAACAGTCATTCAGCGACAGTGGTATACCATTTTTGTTTTGCTAGTCGGTTGTATGGTTGCCTGCATCAAAATTGCAAACTGTACGACTTTCTTGGTGCCAAAGTTCTTTTCAGAAATAGTGTACACCAAGTCGATCCTGTCGGCTGCAAATTCATATCAGTTTGATCAATAGGTCAGGATGATGACAAGCTTTGCGATGTACTCGCAATCTCTACATTTTATTAATTCAGTCAGTCGCACAGTCTCCCTCGTAGTAAATGCACAATAAGTGAAATAAAAACAACGCGGCAGAAAGTGGGTTGACTGACATTTCAAACAAGTAGTATTCCGTGTTCACTTATGCACGTGCAATAATTTATGTTTCCACAGGCAAAATTTTGCAGGCAAACGCATGTTTTGTGAAATTATCTTAACCAAATACATGCTAGAATGTAATTCATCTACAAGTACTTCAATCCAATGCAGAGAAACTTACTTGAAAGTAAGTTCATCTCAATAATTTAACTGCCTTTCCATAAAATAACATCTTTTTTTGTTAAGTAACCGCTCACTTTTACAGGTTACTTTAAAACATCAACACTAAAATCGACCACCATGGTGAACCGTCAATACACGCTGCGTCAAATAGAGCACAACTTTGTACGTATGTGTATGCATGTATGTATACTGCACTTTTTACAAAGATGGAAAAAATCATTTTTGCTTGAGTTGTAGGTGCGGAAGACTTTCGCCCCATCCTCAATGCATCGCGTCAACGCGAGTGTTACTGCAGCAGCTTGTTTCAATCACTGACGCCCGCCGCCTAAAATACACAATATCTAACTCTGTATTTCATTGAAAAAACTGACGCAAACTAATTATTTTGTAATGAACATCAATCAGTTACACCAACATCTATCGCCGCTCTACTACATTTATGTGCATAGTACCCTGTTAAGGCTTGCTCTCGAATTAAACTTGATAAATTACGCACAGGCTTATCTGTAGGCTAAATTTAACCACATTTGTGCAATTATTCACTTGGGTCAACCATCTCTCAATACAAATGTCTGCCTCTCCACAGCATCGTAGGCCTACCGTCCAGCTGTTATGCCTTTAGGGGCTTCATAGGTCCCTCAAAAGCTGAAAATTTGCCTAGAAGCATCGCTCGGCTGCTCCAAACCTCCCTTCTAAAATTCATAAGTCCTGTGCATATCCCATATGCCTAAGTCACGCGTTCAAGGCTCTGAGCTTACTACGTTAAACCGTTTTGCGTAATGTCTTCAAAGTAAAATCGGTTTTCTTGGCCGTCTTTTAACTTCATCTTCTAGCCATTTTCAAATTCTATAATCCAGCCCAGTAGGTTGGATTGCACATCCCTACTGCAAACCTGTAGTTTTCCAAAAACAAAGCACACAATAACGCATAAAAGAGCACCAGCATAATGTACATTTTACTGCACCGCACACAGCAAGGCCTCGCGAAATATACCACCCTGTGTGGTTAGGCCGTAGCAGCTCTAAAATTACTCACTGCAGCTGCCACAAGCACTCCTGTATAGCTTGATCAATATGCGCAATCCCAAAATTAAAAACTAAGGCATGTCGGTGTCACAACGGCATGAATCATCATAATTCTTCCTAGCAAAAGCTGACTTGTCAAAAATTATCTCGCTACGTGTTGGATGCGCTGAGTAGGCCAAAGCCCTCAGGACCGTCTCCGTTCTTCACACGAATAGTCACTGATTGTCATGTCAGCTCGTTTAATTGTGTATATCTTTCACAAAATGGACACACATCTTCATTGGTGGCAGCCATAGTGCAATAAAAAGAAATGTAATATCCTGCAACTTGCCATCTTACAGTAGTAACTTTTAATTTTAACACAAATCTCGTTTCAACATGCAGTTAATCTACAAATACTTTATCTTCTGGGGAAAACGTGCATATAGTAAAATTAACTTAGCTTTCCTCTCACTTTTTCCCTTAAAAGCACGCTTTTTCGTTGCAAAAAGCAGCTCTTGTTTTTTTCAGCCCATCCTTTCAAATTATCAAAACAGCCTTCAAACTATTAATCACGTCCCTTTTGTTTGCAAATCGGCCCCTCAATTTCCAAACTGCAAAAACACAACGTGTCGAACACAGCGCACCTACACTAGTTCCCTCAATTTTCAAACTGCGATAACCCAACAGATCTAACACGCCTGAGTCATCTCTACCTGCAATACATTTCAAGTAGCCCACTGTCCACCTCATACCATCAACACTGGATGCGCTGTCAGCGCTGGTCGATGCTTCCTGTCAATCATATTTTCACTACAATGTATCCGGGGTAACAACCCAAAACAAATGCCAAATGTAGTTAATCTTCAAATAATTTATCTTTCTGTGGGGAAAACGTGTCTATAGTAAGTTAAATCACTTTTCCTCTCACTTTTTCCCTTAAAAGCACGCTTTTTCGTCACAGAAACAGCTCCGGTTTCTTTCAGCCCATCCTTTCAAATTAGCAAAACAGCCTTCAAATTATTTATCACGTTCCACTAAATGTCAGCTATGATATTTTACAACTTTATTTTGTTACGCGTCCTGTATACCCGTTCGCTAATTTATGCTGTCTAATAATTTTTTCAATCAGCGGCCACACTAATCCACTGGTCGGTAACACGTCCGTATAGTACAAACATGCAAAGCAGTCTTTTCTTAAAAGCAGTCTTTTCTTAAAAGCAGTCTTTTCTAAAATGCCGTCTTTCCAAGTCTTTCCAAAAGTATCTTCACAAAAGCGCTTTCCTAGTAAATATCATACCGCTGTCTGTTGCGCGCAAAAATTGTCAACACCGCAAGATATTCACCACATCAACATCCGCTTACAAATTAGCTCCTTTTATTTACGCCCCCTACTTTTGCAAAACAGCTTCCTCAATTTCAACAAATGCACAGCTCATTTCAAAGCGCACAGGTAGGCCTACATGTACATTATTGTATCCCTATAAATGACCGTCTAGGTGATTTTAGTAACCCGTAAGCCAAATGTAGTCAATCTACAAATGCATTAAAGGTAATTCTCCCCTGGTGTAAATCATCACAAATCTTACAATATTTCTTAAACTTGGCTGCCTTTAAGAGCACGCGAACAATAGCGTCATTGCAATACCGGGTGCAAAGCAAAAACGTGCTGCCACTCAATGAGCAAAAGCAAATTCGTGCATGCAAATAATTTTTTTTTTACAACATTTTTAATAAAGTGTACTAAATTAAACAAATGCCAAATGAAGTTAATCTGCATATACATTATCTTCTGGGGGAAACGTGTCTAAAAATATTTCATCTTCTGGGAGAAAATGTGTGTATAATAAGATAAACTTACTTTTCCTCTCACTTTTTCCCTGAAAAGCACGCTTTTTCGTTAGGCCCACAAAAACAGTTCTAGTTTCTTTCAGTCCTTCTTTTCAAATTATCAAATTATTAATCACGTCCCTTTCGTTTTCAAATCGGCCCCTCAATTTTCAACTGCAAAATCACAACGTGTCAAACGGCGCACCTACGCTGGCCTCCTCAGTTTTCAATCGGCAAAACACAAATTCACTTCCTGCATACGCTTTGCACTTGTAGCCTCAGGTAGCTATCGCTTCATATCTGGTAACGGCCCTCTGCGAATCAATATGGTAAAATTGTGTGAGTTTTACAAGCAGCCAAATGAGCACTTTTCTCCATACCGTCATAGTAAGATTTACACTATCGTGCTATTACACGTTCTAGGTCCGTATTTCGCTACACGCCCTATATCGCAGTCAAAAATGTTTGCTGTGTCACAATAATTGTCACAATCATACTCCACGCTAAGATTAGGTCTAAAATCATACAACTCCTAATGTACTAGTGCTAATGCGGTTCACATTTGTGTCAAAGTGGTTTACATTTTGTCTAAGCGCTGTAGGCTATAATAGGCCTACTGCAGTAGACCCCTTTACAATAAAAGTTAGTCAATAACAGTTGCAAGGCTAATTGACCAGCTAAGGCTGGTTGATGCGTTTCTATTTTGCAAACAGTTTGCCTAAGACCAGCACTCTTCAATTTGCAAACAGCAATAATACACATTTATCGATTCAATGCTCAACAGGCCTCTTTGAAATAAATGCAAAAATATCACTTTTGCATGGCCATCCGTCTGCTCGGATAGTATTTAGCTGAACTAGCCTTCATGTTGACCTAAAAAATACAATTTATAATATTTATTCGTCAAGCGGTTAAAATATAAACCAGTATAGACATTCTACAGTGCATTCCTTCAAAAAAATAGTGTTCCTATAACATGGCTACCAACTAATAAAATTGATATAGCACGTCAATTCAACATCGTGCAGCGTCAAATATGTCCAGCAGTCTACCCTGTTTGGTTCCTCCTACGTCTATGATGCGCAAGCCATGCAATTTACAACGTCGCCTACGTCTGCTGTTACACGCTGTACCATGTCGCCAAATTATGCTCTGTCATAATTTTCGCAATCATAAACCACATTGCGGTTGGGTCTTCTAGTAAGGCTCTAGCAAAATTTAAAATAATTTTTAGATAATAGTGCGCTTATGGCAAGGTTAATAAAGCCAACTAATCAAATTTGTATCGGCCTATACTGCCGTAAGTGTCTTCATAATATTGTTGCGGCACAACTTGGACATGTTTGAAGCGTGTCCATCAAACCAGCAGCCGTGGCCTAATACACTCATGGTGTAAAATGAAAGACAATGAAATTAAAATTATTATTTCAAACCGTTTGTCCTCGACGGCCACCATTCAATCCTCTACCCTCCCCGGCTGGCGGGTCTCAACGCTGCCCTCAGTAGCTGACGTGCCAATTGTCTTTCCAAGTAGCACATTACCCTCACCCAAGATGGAACTAGTTGCCATATGCGCTATATAGCGGGCGCTTCAAAGGGTCCTACAGTTATTCAAATTTTGAGTCATCGCGCCCCCAGGAACTGTCAACACGACTCGCCGTCCGTGGGGCGCCGCGCCGTCCGTAGGGCGGGGAGGGAAGGGAGGGGGGGAGGGCTAATTTAAATTAAATTTTCATAGTATAACAGTATAACCTAGGGTTTCAATTTTTCACACCACCCACCCCCACCCACATATGGGGGGGGGGGGAGTAATTAATCATCTCAATTAAAAATCCGATCTGGACGCACTCTTGTATACTAACGCATCTTTTTCATGGTAGGCTAAAAAAGAAGTTAAGAAGATGCCAGCAGGCATCGAAAGCTATCTCGTGCGACTGACTCCTCTCTATCAGAAACACGAAGCAATGTTCCAATATTGAACGTGCAAGATTGTCTAGACTGATGCACACGTACATGTAGTATAGGCCTACTAGTTCTCGGTACAGGCTAGCTATAGTTATTGCTAATAAAATAGTGTCTTGCGCGAAAAGATTAGGATGAGCGTGATGTTGTAATATAGGCCTACTTCAAAGCTTTACTGTTGTAGGCAAAGCATTTCTTTGTTTTGAAATTCTTATTAGACCTAAGAAAATCTGTTGCGTCGCATTACGTAAAAGAAGTCCTAGTCAAGTTTCAGTTAGATTACTATAGTGCAGTAAAGTGTGACTACACGCTGGACTTACTCTAACAACCGTTAACCCATGCTGTTATCGAAATATTTCGCTAACTGGCTAAAATAGATCATTATCATTATAGTTCAATCACTATGCGACAATCCTGAATAGCGGCGCAATACGGACACAATAAAATAAGCAAATATTATAGGCCTGCCTTAGGCTTCAATTGCACACATCGCACACGCCTTGAGCTCTTTCTATACAGTCCACTGCAAACAGGCCTTGAATAGCAATGAGCATACTTTCAATCGGGAAGCGTTTAGGTTTTATTGAAGCGGCGTGACTCTAGAGGGATTCAAAGATGGCACCGCGGCAGCTAGAGTCTAGACTCCACAATGGGCCCTTTGTAACAGGTAACGAACCCAAGTCGTCAGGTCAACTAGGATCAAGTAAATGTTCGTCTCGCAAACACTACTAGATCTACACTGGATGAATTGTCTGCAGTGATTAGCTAGGCGTAGGCCTATAAGACTAGAGGACAGTGTACATCCAGCATGTTTTATCTTAACCAGCAAAATACTATGCTTCCAATTCTGAATCTCTCGCAAAAATTCATTGTGTGTTAAGGATAGCCGTGCGTTATATATAGATGCTTATCTTCGCAACCCAAAAATTTTCACGGTGTCCTTTTTCACCTGTAAATCTATTCGTATGATGCACTCGCATTTTATTCCAGCTAATGTCACCTTGTGCTTGCCTGGCCCTGAGAACCTGGGCATGAGAAAACTGGTATTTTACTCAACTCACAACCTTTGTTTCCTCCACAGCGTTCATACATGATAAAAATTAGCGTTTGGCTATTAAAATTATGCGGTCTACATTAATTAACCCATGGTTATACCTGCGCATGACGTGTACTCTACCAGGCAGCCACTCCAACAAATTCCAGGACATTCAGATCACCCCTCCACTTCTCTCAGACACACGTCGCCCTACAGTGGTGACCCGTGCAACGTACCGGTAGCGTGTTTGTCCTAAGAACCTGCCGAGGAGCCCTGTCGACGCCCCTATAGCCTACCGCCTGATAAGCGCCTAATCCCCCTCGTGCCTGCGAGCGTGCAGCGCCGCTCAGCGAGTCTGTTCGCGCCAACAATCGTGTGTTGCAGTCTCGACACCGATCCGTGGACTGTAAGTCTACGTCCTACTCAGCGGCGTAGAGAGGGAGGCGGGAGGCAAACAGGGCGGTTCCCAGGGGCACAGAATTTTAGTGGGCGCCAAGAGAATATGAAGGGGGCGTCAGGGAAAAAACTATTTTCGGATTTTTTTATGCATCATTGGTTTTGCTGCATTATAATGAAGAAAAATGATGAAACAGTCTTCAAAATAGCGCCATGCCAGACAGAATCATCGGCGCTCGCTGCGTGTCGAGGAGGAGGCTAGAGTGGATGCTTTGATAAGCAAGTCGGAAAGTCGGGAAGTCGGAAAGTCGCTGCTTCCCCCCCCCCCTCCTCCCTCTGCTCGTGCGCTCAAACAGAGTAATGTTTTGGTATCAACAACGAGGCCCCATCTCAAAAATTTATCGGGCGCCAATATAGTATCCACGCCAAGCCGCTGATCCTACCACACGATGTAGTCTAATTGGTCCTGATGCTTTGACGCGAGGTATCGATGGCACAGAACGCTCACAGACGCACGTTGTGCAGCCCTGTTGGACAACAACAGGGTAATAAACACAACGGATTGGTGGACAATGGTAGCAATTAGTTTTAACTTAAACTTTTAAAACTGGTTTTAGGGTTAGTTTTAAGGTTTAAGTTTGCGTTAGCGTTTTTGGTTAAGGTTGGGGTTGAGTTTAAAACAAATCCTTTTGCGGCATAATGAAAGGTGAGTAGATACCCAGGAAGCAATGCTGGCAGGGTCCAACAACAGCTGCTGCTGCTGATGCTGCTGGATTAGCTTTTGAGCGCAGATGCTGCATTAACCCCTAGTCGAATATTTTAGTTAAAATGCACTTTGCCACTTGGCGATTTTGCGACTGTGACTTTGCGACTTTGCGATTTGCGACAGCCACTTTGCGACTTTACGATTGCGACTTTGCGATTTTGCTTAGCAAAGCATTTTGAAGACTCCAGCCCAGACTCCAGCAAAGCATTTTCAAGACTCCAGCCCAGACTCCAGCAAAGCATTTTCAAGACTCCAGCCTCCTCCTCGACACGCAGCGAGCCCCGGTGAAGCTATCTGGCATGGCGCTATTTTGAAGCCTTTTTCATCATTTTTTTCATTATAATGCAGAAAAACCGATGAGGTATTAAGCATCGCGACATGCCATTGTCCACGTGAACGCATCATCGGTGCTTTTGATCCAGATTTTGAAAATAAGAATTTTTGATCATTGTGAATAATATGTTTATAGTCAAAGTAGCATGAATGTTGGCTATGTGATAATGCCAGCAGCCATGACATCGCCAATTAAAACGAATTGAAGATTCATATTCGTACGGGCATTCAATGAAATCAAAAAGGCTGAGCCCTTAAGCCCTTTTTACAGTCGTCAGCTATGCATGCCAATTATAGCAGATCCGTTGCTACAAATGGGCTCACCGTAAGCCATCAGTAATGACTGATTATGGAACTGTTGGTGAGCAAGCGCGTGAATAAGAAGGCGACACTAACTTTGACATTATTATTATGGGACAATTTTCGGATTATGATTCAGTTTAATAGGCTACTGCGTGCTCGGACAAATATCAGAACTATCATATTTATTTCTTTAACTTAGTCTACAGTCAAACTCATTTTAAAAATTCTTGGTTTCTTTGGCAGCCAGTGCACTTTACAAAATGTTGTACACCGCGCAAGAATGGAAGTCAGTTCGAAACTGGTCGAAGCTACTACTCGTGTTTTTCGTTTGCCATACAAGTAAGTTTTTATACGGTTTGCGATAACCGTGATAGCTCATTTGCGATAACTCATTTCTGGACTGTCGTACAACGAAAATGTTAGCATTAGGTGATTTTGAAAAGCTATTTCAGAAAGTGTAATACCTGCAGAGACTACCGGATACGATTTCATGAAACAAATTTATCATAATTTTAAAGTGTAGGCCTTGCTGGTGTTCTTTACTGGTGTACGCCAACATGACGCTGTATTATTATTTTGCGACGTTTTATGAACTAAAAATAGTCCCTATTATACAACAGTACAGGCCTGTATTATCTTTGTGTACAGATGGTTAGGTTGTGATCGAGTAGTAGATCTTTAACCAACATCAGTAGACCTATTGCATGAATAATTATGTTTCAAGTTGTATGTTGCAGGCTTCTATGCGCAGCCCGTTCAAGGTAATTAGCTCGCTAGGGAATATTTATTAACAAAGCGTTTGACTAAGTTGAATTAAGCCACAACATCTCTAAGGGCCGGTTTTTCCAACACGGATTTAATGGTGGTTCAGGATCTAGCCCATGCAAAGTGGTGAGCTAAATCGTGAACCACCATTAAATCCGTGTTGGAAAAACCAGCTCTAAATATTGTATAGCCTAGATCTTTGAACAGTTTTGATAATTTTATACGTTAAATTTTTGCGTAGACATGAAAAGCAGCCCTGCAAAAACCAGCTGCAAATTTTCAATTATAGCTTTTGCGCGTGATGATTTCGTGATTGACTGACTGCAATGTAACCAACTATTGTTCCAAATGCTTTGCCTTTCATTTTTGCTCATGCGTATCTTCGTAGAATTGTTCCTAGAAATATCGTTTGCATTCAATGTGCTTGCGCGATAATAGCGCGCTGCTGAGAAACGTTTCTACAAATACTTGTAGGCCTAATACGTTATGCCGCAAAGCAGCTTTATGAGCCTAATTCTTCTGCCGGCGTGCTAATATGCATACGCATGCTGGTTGCAAATATTATTCAATTAAAATTAGCAATGCGATGTCGATGCATGGCATCTGTGTTAAATTATATTTACATGTGTAATACGCTTGGGCTACATGTTGATGATGTAAGAAAACCTGACTGACTCCGTGACGAGTATCCTAAAATGCAGCCTGTGTTGATGACCAGGTATCTGTCCAACTATTCAGTTCTGTTCCGATTGCGACGCCAGCAATACTACCTGTACGCAGTGCCTTCCAACCTATGGTCTCTCCGCCTCCAACACAACGTGCCAACGTGAATAACCTCACTTAATATCGAATCAGGGTGTCCTTCGAACTGCGGCTTAGTGATGCTAGACTCTTAAAAATTATCTGAGTCTTGAACCACTGGTTTTAAGTTTTCTATCAGCCCTTTGCTATATAATTATATTATCTAGAACAACTCACGTCAAATGCTCACCCTTAATAGGCTACAGATCTAGACCATATCTTCTACGTGATTTTATATTATTAACTGATATGATCAAATTTGAATAAATTATTTAAACGATGACGACGTCTTGTTCTGCAAATCGTGCGTCCTGCGCTTGTGTTCCAGCGTGTAGCATGAATGACGGATGTCTGCTGTGCACCACCATGTCGGCTTGTGACCTGTGTGTCAATGTCACGCATCAGGGTCCGGACAACGGAACTGGAACATGCAGCGGTGAGTCTTTGAATCGCGTCTCCTTTATTTAAGGGTCGATGTACACAAGCGTCTGTAGGAGTAGCTGCCATTTGCACTTATCACGCCACCTTAGAATTTATGTAACTTTGACATTAAATGTAACCTTGACTGTCATGGCTAATCACACCCTAACCATGACCTATCCCAAAACCTAACCCAGCATTAACTCTAACTTACTAACCCTAGCGTGGCCCTGACCCTAGCTTTTACAACAAAAAAATGTTTTCTTTCCGATGAGTGACAGTCAGGGCGCAACAACGTTTCAGAAGTTGGGGGGGACCAATGGCTGGGTAATATTTATGTTCCAAAAGTTGGGGGGGACGCGTCCCGTGGTCCCAATAGGTTGTTGCGGCCATGGTGACAGTTGCGTTATATGGAAGTGGGCGTTGTATGTGCACAGGGCAGTTATTCCTGCAGCCGCTTTTGTATCTACTAACAAGAAGTTCTACGGTCCAATTTATTTCTATCTAAAACAGTCAATTTGGAGGATCGGACAAAGAAGTTCATCTGAGGCCTATTTCTCAAGGCTTCACTAACATCTAGCCTAGGCATAATAAATCAGAAACCCATTCGTCGATCGCCATGACGCCATCATTTGGTTTAGAGTAAGTGGCAGTGCGGGTTACCAATAACAAATGTAAAAATTTGCATGAGATTTTCTTAAGAACTTCTAAATTGTAAAATCTGCATAAGGTATTTTTATAAAGACCCGAGATAACTAAATATTGCGTTTTATTGACGCTCGCAGTGCACTGTAAAAACAGCAATATGATTGCGAGGTCATGCAATCGAAATTTCATTGCACTATTCCAAGAGGAGGCTTATTATTTGCAGATTGCGCATCAAACTGCGCGTATTGTGGAAAAAGTGGAGGCGGAAAATGCGACCCAGGCCTATGCAGTAGTGGATACACTCTCGACACCGTCAGCTTTACCTGCTCGAGTTTGAACATCTATATATAATTAATTTGTTTCGGTTTTAAATTAAAGAAATATTTGATGACGCTCTATGTCTATGAGTCTATTTTATATTTATATATATATTATTTTATATATATATATATATTATTTTTGTTTATTATTT